>VXAX01004959.1:93004-119450 GCA_013399835.1 Leptocoma aspasia
GCCGCCGCAGCCGCCGACCCCCTCGCGCCCGGCCCCCCCGCCCGCCGCGGGCAGCGCCGCCGCACGTGACCGCGGCACGTGACCGGGCAACAACAAACCAGGGCACGTGACCGGGGGCGCTGCCGGCGTCACGTGTCTCTCGTGCCGCCTCGCGCTCCCTCCCTCGGCCGGTCCCGCAATGGCGGCGTGAAGAGCCTGAGGGGGCGCTGAGGGCGCGACCTGCCCGGCCCGGCCCGGCCCGGCCCCGTGCCTTCCTTCCTTCCTGCCTTCCTTCCCTTCCCGTCCCTGCCGTGTGCCGCTCACAGCCCGCCCCTGCCTAGCAGTGGCCGCGCGCGGTTCCTCTGCACTCCCCGGTCGATGGCTCCCGGCAAATGGCGGCTCCGGTGTTCGCCCTTTGCCAGCCGCGTGAGAAGCCCTCAGGGCTCGCTTTCCGTCAGGGTATCGGACAGACGGTGCCCCTTCCCGGCAGCGAGCTCCCCGCTGCCGAGCCCTTTGCTGGGCCGTGCGGCACCTGGCCAGGGGGAAGCCGCCCGGCAGGGCTGCCCCCGAGCCCGTTCCCGGCCGCAGAGCGGGGCCCCGGGACCCGGAGCGGCCTCTGAGCGCACGGAGCTGAGCGTGAGCGTGTGCGCAGGGCGCGGCCGCTGCGGGCCTGCTGCCGAGGGAGCGCACCGGCACCGCGGGCTCTTGGCAGGGATGCTGTGAGGTATTGCCCTTATCCTCCGGGATAACACATTAGCCCCACCTGGGATTCTGCAACGCGGTACTTGAGCTCCCGGGATGCAGGAGCTTTTCTGGGGGTCAGCACCTGACTAAACCACTGCTGCTCTAAGAATGGAGCCTGCGTGCTATAGGAGAGACCCGATGGTAAGCGGCGAGAGTTGGGATTTGTTCGAATTACGGCCCCAAATTCTTGGTGTTTCCCGTGCTCTGCAGGGGCGTACGCGGTTGGTCTCCCTGGTTTCCCAGTGATCTCTTGTTACCTGGAGCGTAGGAGCAATCCTTAGTGTAGTCCAGCGAACCTGGGCGCTGCAGCGGGACCGTCCCTGCACAGCGAATAGGAGGTGCCACGCGTGGACTTTCCATGGCGTGGTTTGTTTCCACCTGGGAGTTTGGACCGGATAGAACTCAGCCTTTTTCCCAGGACTGCCACCAACAGAATTTTGGTCTAAACTTCGTGGATAGAAATTTCAGTATTGGTTTGTTGTTACCGTTCAATGTCTCCAGTTGCTATTTGCAGAATAGTATTAGTGGATTTAATATAATGGAATTCCTACATTTAGTGTCAAGACCCAGGTTAGACTGGTAGAATTTCCCCCTTGCAGGCCTTGATAACCAACAGCTTTTAAAAAAACTTGGGGTTAAATTTTTTTCTACATGTGGCTTCAAAAGGGATTACTTTATGGATAATTCACTTTATAGGTGGTCTCTGTAGGGGGAGGGAGGTTTGGGGTTTTTTACTGGTTCTTTCAGGAATTAACAACCCTGAAAAATATGTACATACTGGTTTTCCCACTACTTGCTTCTCAAAACAAGCTGCAGAGTAATCAGATCAGAAAGTTTTTATTACTCTATGCAACTTTGTATGCCAGCATCCTTTTTCCTTCTTGCCTCTGGAAGCTGAGGCAAGATGCATATTTCTTAAAAAGCACACACAAGATGCTTTTGTCAGGATATAAAGGGGAGATGGGGCTTTAAGATTGGTTTGGTGGTTATTTTTGTGAAGACAGTTTTAAGGAAGAAATAATCCAAGTGATGCAGATGTAGGATCTGAGGCTTTCAGTGAAGGTGTCAGTGAAGGAGTGACTCAGGGATTCCAAAGCCCCCTCTGATCCTGCAGACATTTCTCCACGTTAGCAATGGTGTTGCAGGAGTTAGCCTTATTGTGGGAAGTCTGCTGGGTCCTCTTCTGTTTCTGCAGCTCAGAGCTTGTGTGAGGACAAAGGCGGGGCACACCATGCAACTCAAATGAGTTATATTGTGCCTTGGACTTCTCATCACTGTGTTCTCTGCCCTCAGGAACCAAAACCCCTGAAGTCAGTTGAGAAGAGCTGGTCCTGGAAGGTTTGATGTATTTTACAGGAATAAATTCAAATAGAGACTTCCAGATCTTACTGTTTTATTTAAAGGGCTATTTATGACTTTTACAAGTTGTTGGTAAATGTCCTCTTACACTGAAGCAGAATTTAGATTCACTCTGGGCTCTAAACAAACAGAATTGTCAATATGCGTTAGGACTGAGAGACGCCTTTTGTTGGTGGCTGGGTACAGAGAACAAATATGAGATTTCCTCACTTTCAGAACACTTTGTACATCCTGAGCAACGCTAGCCACGGCATGTGTAGGCAATAGTCTGTGCCATCTCCTGTGCTGCAATTCTCTTTTAAATGGACTTCATGTCCTGGGGCTAATCTTTGTTTTGTTTTTGTTTTCTGTTTGGTTGGGTGGTTTTTTTGTTGTTTTTTTTTTGTTTTTTTTTTTTTGTGTAATACATATAACTGCTGTTGCTCTCCTTTTTGATGATGCTTTGGGAGTTGCCCCTCAGAAGTCAGTAGAAGCAGTAAAAGGCTGAGTTATTGTTCACTGTATTTTGTGTTCTCCAGACACAAAGCTGCAGCTGTGCTGTGGGAGCCTTTGTGCCCCAAGCACCAGGGGCACGAGTGTGGGCACTGCTGCGGTTTGGGTCAGAGCCCTGGTGTGTGTGGCCTGACCAGAGGAGCACAGGGGGCCTGAGGCCCCGGGGAGCACATTCCCTGGGAACACACGGCTGGCAGGCCCCAGGTTTGGCACTGGAGTGCAGCCCTTGGATCTGCAGCTGCCTGGCAGCACGGAAATAGCAGCACTGGAGGGGAAAAGGGTTAAAGAGCTTCCCTTTCACCTTATGCAAATACACCAGGAATACTTGGAAAAGAAAGGGATGTCAGGAATGCTGTTGGGAGGAGGGACAGGTGTTTGTTTTTGTCATCCCACAGAGTACAACCTATTTAAATATTTACATGTTCTGTTATTAAAAGACTTTCCTTTCTTTCCAGTACTTTTCTGGTTATTAAGTTATGAATGGTGGAGATGGAGAGATTTGTAATTGCTAATTCTTCCTCTTGTAGCGACATGTCAAAAAAAAATTCTATTGTTTTATTTACTCAGAGAAATATGTTGGTAGAGTTTTCTATCAGATTTAAATGGTTTCACCAAGGATTGTGCTTTTTCTTTTAATATTATTGCTTTTAGTTAACTTGTATATTTTATGATCTTAGTAGGCTATCTGAACATGCAGTAAAAGTAGAAAATTTCAGACAATGCAACCTTGAAGAGAAAATGGTGGAAGATTAATATTAAATGTCATTGCAGAACATTATTAATGCAGATATTAAAGCATTTGTGGATGTAAAAATTATATATTTGTTATTCATAAATAGCTCTGAATGGCCACTGGGTCCTTCATTGATTCCCACATGGCTCGTTCCAGCCTTGATCACATCCTGGGGATCTGTTCTCCTACAACGTCACTGCATCTGGAACTGTGTAACTACTCACAGCATCTATTTGTAAGTGTTAAGGAAACATCGGGATTTATTGACATGAAACATCTTGGGTTGCAGAGCTCTTGCAGGGGTGGGAAATGTAAAACCAGAACTCCTAAGGCTCCAGGGGAAAGACTTCAGCACGTGGTTAGGTTAGGAAGTAATCTTTTGGAATCAATAGATCGTGGGTGACACCAAATGTGTCCAGAGTCGCTGTTGGGCTGAGGCTTTGGTCATTAATCATAGTTTAAAATTAAGATATTTCACCTCAATGTAAAATGAGTTTCACAAAGAACATGTTTTGCATACAGTACAGACCTTCAATACACAGTCTGAAAGTAATTTGGCATGAGAAAGAGTATTTAATTTGATAGCAGACAGTGAGTGTTTCATGTCCTTGGGTAGCTTTAATTTGTCAGATGTGAGTGACATACAGTTGCTGTTTGGTTTTGAGGAGCAGTGGCTGTGTACCCAAGGAAGCCTTCAGAGTGTGAAGGTTTCACCTTTTTGTTGAGCTGACTGGCAGACCTGTGACAGACTTTGGCAAGGTTGGTGCTTTGTTCTCCAAAGTTTGCACCCTGTAATTTTTGTTTTGGAAGTAACCCTTACTCTGTTCTATAGTTACCCATCTAATCATCTGGTCAAAGATGGTGGCAAAAGTTGTAAATAAAAATGGAACAGAAAATGGCTCAGGTGCAGGGCAGCCTCTCGGTTTGCAGTGGCTGCACAGGTGATGGCGAGAGAAATCTCTGCCACGTGACATCGGTGTCCGGAGCTCTGCGATCTGGCCGGGAGGCACGGTTTAACGTTGGAGTGACGCTGGCACTACAAATCCCAGGGAGCATTGCCGAGGGCAGCGCCGTGCGGGGCCAATTGAGCGGGGAGCTGCCCAGCTCCGGTCGTGTCAGCTGCCAGCGCTCAAAAGCGCCACACGGAGCTCGCTCCGCACTGGGAACTGCCTGTTGCCCGGGGCTGCTTCAGATTCCTGTGTGAGCTCTGACTTGACGCTGTGTTCCGCAGCCTCCCTGCCGGCTGGTAGAAGCCCGCTGGACCAGTGCCGATGGATGCGATCCTGAACTGCAACCCGGAGGACCTGGAGGATTACTACAACTTGCTGGGATGCGATGAGCTATCGACGGTAAGAGCCTCTCCCTCCCCGCCAGCTTATTCACAGTTTGAACGTGCTCGTGTATCTGCAGGGAATTTGCAGCTGTGTCTCTGCGGGCAGCAATATTTGAAATGCCTTGTGCACCTTCTTTCTTGCCACTTGTAGGATCTCCCTTGGAAAGCTCAATTTTCTCTCCTGTGTTTTCTTCGACATTAAGAGCCTGGAGTAAGGCTTAGGTTGAAAATGCCGTGTAGAACAGGATTGGATTATGGAGAGAGCCAACTGCGTGTGTTTGACAGCATCTAAATAATAGTTTGGAATATATATTATTGATTTTGAAAACTGGAAAGAGCTATTTATGTACAAGTAATACAATGAATTTTCATAGCTTTAGGGCACTGATAACACTGCTGAGTTTCTTGGGCTTTATACGTACATAGCATAATATTTTAAAAAATGTATTCACTTGCTCAGATGAAAACAAAACCAATATATCTTTATAATTTACCATATTAATGTTTTTAAATGCTGTTTTTAATTAAATTCAAATACTAGTTTTACTAATTTGTTTTGATAGCAGATACATGCTTTATAATGAGATTTAGCTAAGCTATTTTTGAGTGATTTGCAGCTAAAACAAGTGTGCATTGTGTTAAAGGTGTCTGTACAACTTTTTGTTGGGTAGTATGCTGGGGTTTTTTTTGTTTGTTTGTTTTGTTTTTTGTGTTTTTTTTTTTAATTTAGCTGTTATATTAACTGGAATTGTGTTTCTGATTTAGCAAAGGAGTTTTGATTACTCTGCTGTAATGAGGGGTGTATTCAGTGGAGATGAAAGCTGTCTTTTGCTCAGGAAATTTAGTCAGATGCTCTCACCTGTCCTTGTGGTGAAGTATAAAGAACAGTTGTAAACATCTTCAGTGTGTCACAGAGGGAAAGGTAAAGCTTTTCCTGAGGACACTCCTGGAAGTGATCCCAGCAGAGGGCAGTGCTCAAGTCTCCACGTAGCCTTGTTTCACAGATGCTGTTTCTCACTTTCTACCTCACACTAATTCCTTAAAGGCTCAGCAATTAATGAACAGTTCAAGTACATGTGATAATGATTCTTCAAATAGCTTGAAAATGAAATTTAAAAGCTGGAATAAATGCTAATGGGTCCTGAAAAACAAGCTATCAAGTACTGTTCATTGGGAGAAGCAGCAGATGTTGCTGCACTGTTTTTGACACGGGAGAAAGAACTTGGAGATCCCAGGCTGGCTGAGCCCCAGGATTGCCTCCCCTCAGGACCCTGCACAGCTCTTCTGGGGTCTCACAGAAATTTGGAGCATTACAGGGATTTTGCAGCCTGACTACTTTGTACAGGAGTCAAGCACTTGGCACAGGCTGCTTTGGGCATGCACAGCACACTCCTAGCTGCAGCACTTTCATCTAAGCTGCTGAATATCCTGCTCTTGGTTGGACCTGGTTAAATTTAAGCAGAAATACTCTCAGTTTCTACAGATTTTTTTCTGTATTCAAGTAAACACAAACCAAGTTCATTCTTGGCTTCTGGTAGAATTGAGCTCACAGACACCTACCTAATCTTCAGATGTGACAGGAAGAGGGGAGATCTAATCTCCATCCATCTTAAAGAACAATCCTATTTGTGTATAGTGGGTATTGGATATCTTTCTCGGTAAAACACCTTGCTATATATTTTATAGTAATTTCATGTATGTTGTATAAACTTCCTATAAAGTTTTCTTTCTACTGATTTTTTTTAAACTGAAAACTTCCATGCTACCCTTCTGCTACATTTTAAGCCTCTGTACACATTTTAACTTTAAAGTTCCCCTTTAAGTTACTAAGTTTTTGAGATGGTAGCAGGCTGTACAGTAACCAGTCTCACCAAGTTCTCTGTACACTGTGTGTGTTTTAAAGTGTCAGTTTACTGGCTGCAGATACAGCACATCACATCTGTCCCTCTGGAAGGAGCTACTGAGCAGAGTAAAAAGCATAGCATTCTTAAGATACTACCGTAGACCGCATTTTTTCCCAGAATATGCCAATAAAATTTGTCTAGCCAGTTGAGTGAACTATAATTTTATTCTAAATAAAAAATGTTATGAGACTTAATTTTGAACTAAATAATGTAAATTGTATGTGGCTGTTATGGTTTGACAAATGATGAATTTGTATAAACAGCCTTTCTAGTATGGGAAAGAATGGTAATTTTTTGATACCATAGGGCGAATTGTGAAAGCTTAAGCTGAACTGGAATGATATCAAGAAGTTTTGGCTTCTGAATTATAAGAACCAGCAAGATACTTGGAAAAGCACTAAACATTTGAAAATCTAAGCTGATGCTCACTCCAGTGGCTTCCTGTATTTTAACTGTTAACATGTCTTAGTTTTTCCAATGGCTGTAATGTTTTATGTTATAACAAACTGTGTGGGAATTTGCACTTAACTGATAAACCAATGCATGCCAATATTCTAGTGTTGATTATAAATCTATTCTACTCAAAGCCACCTTTTTGCATGGAAAATTAACTTGAAGAAAATGTGAACTACTGGTTATGGGGCAAATTATCTTGTGGTATCCAAGATGGAAATCTAATGGGGTGCTGTCTGAATTTCCTATGAAGAGGATGTGGAGAAGCCACCTAAACCCACAAATTGATCTTCAGCAATAGAGAGAACTTTTGGTTCCTGCTATGTGACTCTGTTGAAAGTTGGAGTTGATTAAACAAAGTAAAGAGTAACTGAAGTGATGCATTTTGCCTCTGTGGTCAAATGTCTTTGCACATTTTTCTAGAGCCAACTGGATGACTGAGCCTCACAAAAACAAGAGTAAGGATGAGTGTATGGAAATGAGGTTAAATAAGCAGTGTCGCTGCCACATGGTTGTTGTTACCTACTTTGCTTGTACTAAAGCTTGTAAAATTGAATAGGACAAAATCTTTCTGCATGCTTTGTTTTTCCTCCCAGCATCTCTCAAAAAGAAAATTTGCAAATCTTTTCTGTGTTTACTCACTTTGTCTCAATATTTTGTTTAGGTTGAACAGATTCTTGCCGAATATAAGATTAAAGCCCTTGAATGTCATCCTGACAAGCATCCTGGAAACCCCAAAGCAGGTATGTATTCTTTCCTGTGTAAAAACAATCTATTTTTTTTCTTCTGTTAGCATGGCCAAGATACTAAATTCAGCCTTAAAAATTTATTTCCCCTCAATGTATTTTAATCATTGTGTGCATTGAGCACGCTCTATTTAAATAGCAAGTTTGTGATATTCTTTCTAAGACTTGCACACTCCTCTGTGATAGAGCAGGAAGACACTTGTTGGATCATTTTGATTTCTAGGACCTCGAATCTTTTTTTCTTTCTACAGTAGCTAATCTTTTAATACAGAATTTATTTCTGGAGTGTGTCCCTTTCTAGAGCTGTGAAGTGTGTGCACTGTCGCTGTTGAGTGGAGGCGACAGGGCGTTGGGCAGAAGGCTGAGTGCCAAAGCCGTGTCTTTATTGAACCGCTCCTGTTACACACTGATCGGTACAGGTGGGCCTGATTGGCATTCAATCAATACATTTCACCTGATGGGCTAACTAACAACACGCCCATTGGTAAACAATCTCATGAGAATAACAAGAAAACAGCTATTAGGAAAACAACATCTGCAGGTTGTTTTTAATAATGGGCTGTCATTGTTTATCTCCAGCTCCCTAAAGTCTCCCAGGCCAGTTCTGGGAAAACTTACCTCGCTTTCTAGCTCTCTGGCCAGGCTGTCACATCCACAGTGCACTTCCACGCTGAGTGGCCTCCAAGTGCCACACTTCTGTCAATCAGTTAATTTACTGCCAGGAACAAACCTATGAGGAATACATAAAATGTGCTTTAGTTTCTTTTAATGTAGTCTAATGACTGGAAGTAAAGAGAAGCCAGCCCTACAAGGACCCTCTGTTTGCAGAACAGCAGCTGATGTTTGTGTTGATGAGTGGGGGCAGCTCCTCAGAGCTGGGAGGGCTGAGCAGCACCTGAGTTATTTGGGGCCAATCTTTACCCATGTATAACCACAGAGAGCCCCAGGCAGAGCTCACCAAGGCTGAACTACAAAAAAGAGCAGCCAAGTGACAAATACCAGAGCAGCTTTGCTTGTCACGAAGAAATGTTAAATTCTCTCTCTACCTGAACATGCCTTATTTACTTTAAATACCTTTTTACAGTACTAAATAGTGAGAGTTTATGGGTTTTTTATTTCATAAGCTTAAAGCTTAATAAAGAGTAATTAAAATAGACCTTTTATTTGTTGAAACTAGTAACATTAGAATAAGAAAACCTAGTACAATTATTCCATCAGCCTGTTGTCTCTTGTTTGATTTATTATTATCAATTTTGATTAGTGTTTGTGTGTAGTGTATTTCAAAAGAACTCTTTCTAATTTGTAAACTGGAATAAATGAATAATAGTAATAATAGTAGATCACTGTAACATAGCTGAGTCATAAAGTCTAAATCTTTATAACCCTTCCACAAATAGTAACATGCACCTGCATCCTTAGTAACCATTCCATGAAAAATTACCCTGTAGGGAAAAATGAGAGCTCTTACTCATGCAGTCTGGCTAACGTTTTAGCATACATAGAAAATGCACCTAATAAAATGCACAAGTTAATTAATCTGGACTATATTTAGATTATTCTTCTTGCTTGTCAGTTCCTGCTCATCTTTTTTCTCCAGATTCATGGTTCTTGTTGCTGTGCTCTGCTTTGCCTCCTGTGCTGCTCTAGATCTCAGTGTGTTCCTTCTAAGCAGTGTTGCTCTAATTTCCCTTTTTAAGGTGGTCTGCAGGGGCTGACTTGTGCCTTTTACCTGTGTACTCTGTAAGTTTCTCTCAACCTAAATTAAGGAGCTTTTGAAGCTGGTAGACAAAGGCACATTTCAGTCCTGATTTGCAAGGCTATCAGTCCACCACAGGTGCCGTGATCCTAAAGGCAGCCAGAACTGTGCGAGCTGGAAGCAGAACCACCTCCCTTGGCCACTTGCTTCTCCTTCTGCCTTCTCTACTTTGCTCTGAGCCTTTGCTGGCAGGTCCCCTTTTGCATCTGAATTCATTTCTTTGCCAAGCAAACCTTGTCTTTAGTGTCCTTTTGGTCTGTGTCCCAGTGGAGAATTTCCAGAAGCTGCAGCAAGCCAAGGAGACTCTGACCAACAAAGAGAGCCGGGCGCGTTACGATCACTGGCGCCGGAGCAAAGTCACCGTCCCGTTCCAGCAGTGGGAAGCCCTGAGCAGCTCAGTGAGAACGGTTGGTGGTGGCTGAGCTGGGGCCCTCAGGAGTGGGGGGACGTAGGGCTGGCCCAGACAAAACATTGCTGAGAGTGAGGGGATGAGTTACAGTTATGGGTTCTGCTGCAGTGCCAGGGTCTGGGGATGGGAATGGTGCAGAGAGATTCCTGCACTCTCTCGAGGATGTTGAGGAAATGCCCTTCTGTGAATGGGCATCAGGCCAGTGGTTTTAGAGTGAATTTATCAAGTTGCTGCTTTTATAGGGAGTTTAAGTAACTTAAGGGCTGTTTTCAAATGCTTCAGCTCACTTTGCTTTTGTAGAAAACTTTTATTTATTTTTGAAGTTAAGTTAAAGCTGGGATCTTTTTATAATATATTCTCCTTTTGGTATATTGCTTATCAGATAGGTTTTCATGCTGTCTAATTAAATAAAGATGTCATTGAAAAAATCCAGAAAGTAGTTCCTTGGAACCCTGGGTTTCCCACAGAGCTTTGAAGGGGTCCTGCTAGGTTGGTGGGGTGATCTGGGATAGAGGCAGGAGTTTTTTGGGTGATTTTCCTCCTGATTTTGCTATTGAGAAGATTCGGTAGCGTGCCCCTAGTAGAGCTCCATATTATTGGATTGGGCTACATGGTCATATTTTAAGGCAGGACAATAAAAGTTTCCTATGTCAATTCTGCCCATTTCAATTCTGTTTATGAGGGAAGTTTGAGACACTTCAACTACAGCATTATGCCTGAGCTTAAATGGTGGAAATACTCAATTAAGCTTAGTTCGATTCCAAACAGATGTTATTCCACAGACTTCAATATTAAATGTTTTTAAATTGCCTTGCCTTCAAAGGGTACTCTGAAGTGAAAGACAGCTTTGAAAACGAACATTTCTGAAGTCAGTCAAGCCCTCTTAAAAAATGTCTGAATTCATGACACAAGAAACTGGACAAAAGACCCTTAAAATTCTGATGTACTTGTACATTTTGTTCTTTACCCCTGCCTGACATAAAGTGTCCTCTCCAATGCTGTTTGTGACATGTAGCCATACTTTATCCTATCCTGTTGACCAGCAGCCTTCTCAATGTGCTTTGTTTAACCATTTATCGCAGCAATATAAAAAAGAAGAAGTAATTAAAAACCCCTTAAAGCACAGGGCTTAGCTCTTTGTTATGTTTGCATTCCTTTAGTCAATGCACTGGGCTGTCCAAAGTAAGAAGGACCAAATGCTGGAAGCTCCTGGTTTTGGTAATACCAACAGCATAACTAATGAGATGTGGGCCCAACAGATGGAAAACAATGGAAATGGATTGTTGCAAGGGAGCAGGGAACAAGATGTAGCAATCCCTGATGTGAAACCACAATCTTCAAAGAACCCAGACTCCTCAAGTAAGTGTCCAGACTCCCCAAGTAAGTGAAAACAGCAGTTACAGAAAATTGCAGTATCCAGGGACTGGCCTGAAATGGGGGCTTTCAGTCGTGAGAAAGTCTTCTCCAGAACAGTGTGTTTAACTTTTAGCTTTTTAAATGTGGTTTTGGGTTGGGATTTTGGTTTGGGTTTTATGCTTTTGATTACGTATTTAATTTTGAAGCTTTCAGATGCTCCTTCCTCCCTACCCCAAATTTCCTTGTTTGTTTGCTAGTAAAAGCAGCAACTGGAGAAGAAGGAAGAAAAAAAAATGCTTCAACCAAAATGGAAAGTTTCATTTTTCTGATATATAAAAATGCAAAGTAAAAAGCGAAGACAGTTATTTTCAGTGACTTTTTAAAATAAATTTTAGAACTGTTAAGTAAAATATTTAAATTTGAGAGTTTTTTATCCATTATTCAGTACCTTTGCACAGTTTGCATCTGATGAGTTAATGAGGTCTAAAATTTGAGACTTGAAGGCTTCTTTTGTGTTCAAACAGTTTTGTTTTTTCTAAGTAGTGTATGCACCAGAATAAATGTGTGTTTCAAAAGTGTCACCTACCAGCCAGCACTTCTGGCTGTGGTTTAGGTCATTGTGCCTGATCAAAGCTTCCTCAGCACCATGGGCACCCTCTGTGCTGCCTGGTCCTTCAGGAGTTTCATAATCCTAGGCCCATGTTAGCACAGGATTATGAACTACTGTTAAACAAAATCCTGTCATTTCTCCCCAGTTTGATCAAACAGGAAATTAGGGTGAACTGTGAGGGCAGCAAAACCTAATGTAATCCCAAACATTTGTGGAATGCAGAAAATTGATAAAAAAATTATACGAAGACGTGTATGCCAGGCCTAACTGAAAATTTGATTTTGAAAAATTATGCTCTATAACTTCAGTATAACTTATATACTATTTGCCCTTTTTTGAAATAATTAAATCATCACTGTATCCTTTGTAGAACAGTAACATTTTGAAGTACAGAAAACATCATCTTGTTCCTTGTAATCATGAATTTTCTTTGCAGGCATCTCCTTTCTCTTTTTTTTTTTTTTAAGTTTTAATTTAATTTCCAGGTATTTGAATGAGAAATACATAAAACTCATCAAGTGCCTACTTCATTTATCCAGTGGCATATATTTACATTAATAAATGTTAATATTGTAATACATTTGACAGGGTATGTATGCACTTCAGTGTTTATACCCAATGTTAGGATGTTGATAATGTTTTTGTTTTGATCCAGCAAAAATTTATATATTGGGTTCCACTTTGAAACTGTGGCATTGTCTGTTCCTGTCTGCTGGCCTGGACGAATTCTGGACTACCACCTACGTGGCTGTTTCAGCTCAAGCAACAGATTTGAACACTAATTCTGCTCCTAGGATTCAGTTTGCTGTAGAAGGAAGGTCTCATTTTAGTATTAAAAGGCCCCAGATCATGTACTTGCTGATTTATCACATCTCCATCTTCTTCCCTAGATTAAGGCAATGCAATTTGTTGAGTTTTCCTTTGTGAGTCCTCTTTAGGGACTGCCAGGGCCCTTGCTGTTCTCCTCTGGGACCCTTCCCGGCTGATCTCTGTCCTGCAGGTTGCTGTTTGGGTTCCTGTTCCAACGCACCAAGGACTCAGTGCTCGTGTTTGGCCATGCTAGCCAAGAGCACTGGAAGTGACCACTTTTCTGCTTACCTTTTTTTTGGGAAGACTATCAAGTATTATTTCAGAAAATTTAATTTTACACATGTTTATAATAATTTAGTTGTCTGTCTCTTTGTTTTTCCCCCTCAGGATTTTCAGAGGGGAATTACTGGCACTTGCGTTTCCGCTGGTCAGGTGATGCGCCGTCAGACCTTCTGAGGAAATTCAGAAACTATGAGATCTAGAATGAGAAACACACAGGAGCATGAGACCATCTGTTCAACAGCTCAGTTTGCTTTTTTTAACAGCAGTTATAAGTGATTTGTATTTTATATTCTTTGATTGTAATGTGTTCTAGTCAGTGTCTAAATACTGATTTATCAGACATGCTGTGAGCGTTACAGATGGAGATTTTTCTGTTCAATAAGCAAAGCGCTTTTCAGTATTAACATAAAGTGGTTTTGTGAAGTTATCTAACATCTTATATATTGTTTCTTGTATTCTCAAATATTGTGTAGTGATTAATATTTCTTTCAGTAGAGTGATATTATAAAAAACATACTCTCAGTAGAACCCTGGACTCCAGGGTGTCCTACTCAGCAAGGATCTTCCAAAAGGTTTATGACAATGAACTGTAAACAGAACTGTGCTTTTCTCTTAACTCTGTGCTCTGCTTCACTTCTCCATTGCATTGTACTCACTGCAGTGATTTATAATGTACTCATTTATAATGTACTCATTACAAACTTAACTTGCAGGAGAGTTGTGATCTTATGTTATAGATAAAATAAGAAAGTTCTTGTTACCCAAGGTCTCTGTGACAGATTAAGCACTCCTAAAAATCACTTGTCTTCTACCTTAACAAGAACAATGTTTGTAGCAGCTATTTGTTTTGGAAGGCAGTTTCAGAACTTTACTTCTCCAGATAGAAATTTTTGTCTTAAGATGTATTGGTGGAAAACTGATTCCCTGTGTGTATGTGCCAGCATTGTCCTGTGGCTTCACATCAATTCCCCTCCCTGCTCAGGTGTGCTAGGTATGGTTTTACCAGGGTTTTGTATGGTGAGGAATGAAAAATCAGACTAGTCAGCACTAATGTGTACAAAATCTCACATGAAAAGTTTTTGATACTTTGGATAACTTTTCAAATTCTACATTGTCGTTTATTTATTTTGTGTTTGTTTTCTTCTTTGCAAACTTGGCTAATATGTCAGGAATTGACATTGTGGTTTTGTGCAGGCAGATAATTCCATCAGCAACAAATAAAACTTACTTAATGCATACAGAAAAGGGGCTTCTTTCATCCTTTTAATTAAATCCTCCACCCACCACAGAGATTCCTTTGGAATTTCTTGTTATTTGTCATCTTAGTGGGTAAAAGCTTAAGGAGTCCAGGCAGTGCAATGGAAAGTGTAACCTGGCAAGTCCGGTGCTGTCCCCGCATGGAAAAGCAGTCTGATGGCTGTCTCTCCCTGGAGGGATGTGTGTGGCTGGGCTGTGCTGTGCTGCCTCAGTTACTGTGCCCCTCCTGGTTGGGGTCTGTTTGCCATCTCCTGTGACCCAAGTGCTGTTCCTGGAACCCAGTAATGGGTGTATCTTACTGACCTCATGGCATCTGTACCCTGGAGCCAGTCTGCTCCACCGGGACTGCTACCGGTGTCAGTGCTGCTTGTGCTGGTCCCAGTCTGTAAAAGCTGAGTGCTGGTGGTGTGCTGATACAGCCACACTGACCCTAGAGTGGATGGCATTGGTACCAAGAGCCAGTTTTATAGCACATCATCTTTAATTTTACATGCTTTACCCTTGCATATTTTGCAGCTGAAAACATTGTAAGATGAGATTAATAATTCTCTGTAACCTGTGTTAAATGTAACTGGTTTTTTTTCTGGTGCATTTGCTGCTTTACTTCATACAAAGGCATTTGCTCAAGAAAGATTTTGGTCCGTTTTATACAGAGGGACTGTAAACAATGTCAAACAGTAGTAACAGAAGAAACTCTTACTGTATGTGAAGGATACTAAGTAATAAGAACAATTTTCCCTCTAACAAGAAGATGGGAATGCAGCCAGCTGGAGCACTTTGAATCAGAGGGCAGCCCAGATTCTCCTCTGCCCATTTCACTCACCGGTAAAGGTACAGGGGGGTAGTTGGATGGATCATTTAGCACCTAATGAGCTGGTTTCCCTTGAGAAGTGAACGTACAATAGACCTTTGAACAGCAAACTAATAGTTGGTGTCATTAAAACTGATGTCATTATTGGCCAATTATTGCGTGGTTGGTTTTGGCAAAGAACCTCTGGATGCTTGTTCTGGATGAATAATTGCAGATATTTGGAAGGCTCTTAGCCCAGTAAAAGCTCATGGCAAAAGTTGTGTTTTGCAACAATCTGCTCAAGATCAGTCCTGTAATTTGTATTTGTCCTCATGAGGAGGGCAGGTTCTAACTGGTGCTCCAGTACACCAATGCCACCAATACAGACTTTTTTTTCCATTTCTGTACATATTAAACTTGAAGTGGTCCATTTTTCTATATTTCCTGAGTTGAATGAATCTATTCCTAGCACAGCAAACTCAGATGTATTGGAAAACAAGAGGAGCCTGTGCACCCTGTTTTGCTTTTTATTCCAAAGAACCAGGTGGGACCTGACCTGTTGGCCAGTAACAAGAGTTAACTGGAATGAGTGGGCTGCCCAGTTCTCATGTTAGAAAGTAAAGAAACAAGCACCTGACAACTCTGTGTTAGATCATTCAGGGTCCACAGCCCAAGCATAAACTGCTCATCTGTTTCTTTAAATATATATAGTACTTTTAGAAGTTTTTTACTAGTAGCGTGAAAAGATCCAATGAGTGTCCCACCTGATATTTTATCAGCAATTATGGAGTGCTTTGGCCCCTGCACCGGTGAGCACCAAACATAATTCACGTGCTGAAACTTTAAGCATGGTTGTGAGGTGGATCTCAGGCTCTGTGAAGGTGAGATTAAGGCAGCAGAGTCAGACGTTTGTGGTTTTCAGGAGGCCACTGAGATTTTTAACTCTCTTTGCAAAGTGGAAACGGCGGCAAGTGGTTGTGAGTGGGGGTGGGGAACAACAGTAACAAGCCCAGACACGATTTGCTAGATCAGGGCCTAGGAGTTTCAGGTTGGGGGAGGGGAGCTCTCTGCCAGACATGGTGAGCTCCTGTTTTCTTCTTTAGCTCTCCTTGTGAGTTGCTTAGGTGGGCAGTAAAGGGTCCAGAATGTTTTGGGTATGTGAGGGCTCTGATTTACTGTGCTGCGTTATAGCTCTGCATGATTTGGTATGAAAATAAACAGAGTTGTGAGGTGAGCCCAGATCCTCTGGAGTCCAGTCAAAAGTGTTGATAAAACCTGGCCATTACTGGACTTGTGAAGGCTGAGGAGTTTTCATCTGGAAGTTACAAGTCAGCAGATGGGGTGCAGGTGTATGGTGCTAAAATACAGGGAAGAGGGAGTGTTGTTCAACGCTGTGTTCCTAGGTCTTTGAGCAATTTTTAAACAGAAATTAAGCAACTATTTAGCCAGTTATTTACAGTGAAACTAAATAGCATGGGGGGGATTCTGGAATGATATAAAATTACTATATCTTTATTTGCTGCTGTTATACTTGTGCAAGTGCAGAATGTATAAGATTGTCAAGAGCTAAAACATTCTTAACCTTTTTGTTTTGCCAGTATTTGGGAAGTTGCTTTGCCAACATTTGCCAAGTGACAGTGTTGTAAGAGTTAGTTTGGATGATGAATACAGACAGTGTATGACTTAAAATCTCAGCCTGAGTAATGCTGAATGATAGGTAAGGTTGTTTCTTGATTGTTTGTTTTCCTCTTTAAATGAGATTTTTTTTAAAAGGCAGTTGATGTGTTCTATAATAGAAGCAAGTATCCTGATTATTAAAAGAGATACTGTGTATCTTTAATTTCCTGAGCATGAACATTGCTATCTTACCTTCCCAGCAGGCTCATCTCTCATTTCAGGATATGAAAGTGTAAGCAGTGAGGCTGTTGTAAAGCTGATGAAATTACACGGCAAATGATAAAGCCACTGGGTAGGTTGTTGGGCTGTGTCACTGTCAGATGGGCAGATGATTATCAGTTAGTTTATGCTGGGTATTTTTATTGCAGCCCAGTGCACACACTCCCCCTGCTGTTGGCAGAGTTGCCAATTTTTCAGCCCTTCACTGGTGCTGGGGCCACACATAGGAAGAGACTGAGACATCTGAGCGGTGAGATCTCAGTTAAAGCCGATCAGAGACGACTGGGGAATGCTGCCTTGTTTTGTTTTTCCTGGTTATTAATGGCATAGTAACTTCTGTGGTTTTCTTCCCCGTCATCACCATATTGTGTGTGTATGTGCATCATTCACGTGCAGGAGGTCATAAAAGGCAGGAAAAGAGGATTGAAGGCCTGCCTCACTGGAGGTCCAGGAGGAATCAGACCAGCTTCCTTCAGGAAAGGCAAGGTTTGATGGAGCAAGTCCGTTCCTTATAGAGAAGCCCTCTGCTGACAAGATTTAATTTATTTTGTATAAGCTGTAGGACATGGGGGCAGAACAATAGACCTCTGGGTGATTCAGGGCATTGTTTGTATGTAAGCCACTGGATGAATCCTGAGCTTGGCAGCTGGACACCGCCTGTCCTGTCTGCAGGGCCTGGAAGGTGAGCTGTTGAAAGGCTCCAAACCCCGGCTGCCCTTCTCTCACCTCCATCTTGTCACTGCTTCTAGGTGCAATGCCAGAAACTTGCCCCGGGACCTGCTGCAGCTTCAGCGCTACTGTTATTTCTGGCAGGGCTACGGGAGGAGCAGGCAGGCATGGCCTGATGAGCTGCAGTAGGACAAACATCATAGGGCAACAAAGATGGTGAGGGGACTGGAGCATCTCTCACGAGGAAAGGCTGAGGGAGCTGGGCCTATTCAGTGTCACAAAAAGATGACTCAGAGGGGACCTATTTCAATGTGACCCAAAGGGTGTGTCAAGAAGGTGGGACCAGGCTCTCCTCGGTGGTGCCCAGCAACGGGACAAGGGGCAATGGTCAGAAACTGCTGCACGGGAACTGCCACCTGAACGTGCTTCTTTCCTGTACAGTGACCGAGCACCGGAAGAGGCTGCCCAGAGGGGCTGTGGAGTCTCCCTCACGGGCGATATTCCAGAGCCGTCTGGGTAGGTCCTGCCGCGTGCTCTGGGATCACCCTGCACAAGCAAATGATGCGCTGTGCGTCTTCCAACCTGCCCCATTCGGTGCCATCCCAGGTAACCGCTCTGGTTGCTGAGAGAGGAAACGTGAGGAGTAAAACTTGCACATGACAAGGAATAGGAGGGAGTCAGGAATGAATTAAAAAAAAACCGAAGCCCCTCCGGGCCGCAGCGAGCAGGGTTCGAACCTGCGCGGGGAGACCCCATTGGATTTCAAGTCCAACGCCTTAACCACTCGGCCATCGCTGCTGATGCTGCTCGCTTTCCCAGGCTGCAGCCTTATAGGGCGTTCCGCCCGCTGCAGGCCCCGCCTCCAACCTGCGCAGCCAATGGGCGCCGCCGGGCCCGGCCCCGCCCCGCAGCAATGGCGGCCGCGGCTCCGCAGCAGAAATAAATCCCGGTTCATACGCGGGAGGTTTCCAGCCTGGAGCACAGAGGCCGTGTCCGCTCCTGGGAATTTACCCTGCGCGCCTGAGTCTGATAGGGAGCAGGCAGCCAGGAACGACTACGGGAGACAGTAGCCATTAGGTGCTGCATTAGCTTTCAGTGGCGTTAATATTTTTCCTGGTTGTACTATTTCTTTCAACTATTACAACATCTCTGTTACAAAATCTCTGGTAAAGGTCTCATTCATATGACCTTTATATGTAATTTAATTCGCTGTAGATAATTTTTTTACGCTAGCAACAGTTAATTATGCCAGCAGTAGTACAATGCTAATTCAATTTCATTTGACTTTCTACCTGTGTTGCAATGGGTAAAAATAATAATTTTACCTGATTTTTCATTTCTATATTCCGAGCTTTTGTTTTATTATTTTAACTAGCTGGAGTGATATTGGTGACTGTGCTTCCCATCCTCCTTTTTTTTTGTGTGTGTGTGAGTTAATGATCAAGAAAGCATTCTCAATAATTGTTTTACCTCCCCTCCGCACCGAAAATATTGCTGAATTAGTAATGGTCTTAAAATAGGCTAATGAAAATCTGCTGTTAGGCCTTTTCTCTGGAGCCTGCCCCGGGGAATGCAGGGGACAGAGAGATGTTACGAAGGTGTTCCTGTGCAGGTCGGTGGGGAGGAGCGCGGCTTCCAGCGCAGCCGCTGTAGCTGGTGGGAGCTGTTCCAGCAGGCGAGGAAGGCTCCGGTGGGCTGTGCTGGGAGCGAGCGCAGCTCCGGGCCCTGGGGCCCTGAGCTTTGGACAGATTCCGTGTGGTGCCACAGAGCCGTTTGGAATTCCCGCCTGGAAAGCCCTGGGTGGCTGACAGCTCCACGGGAATAGCCCATCCACCGTGAGACCGCTGAGGGTGCCACCTGCAGCTTGAGCTCCAGCCCGGTTTTCTCCATCAGGCCTGGCTGGAAGGTGAAAGCCGAAAGCCCAACATTCCAGGCCCCTGGGCTTCTCCCAGGCTGCAGTGAACACATTTAAACCACACACGCAACATCCTGAGCCACTGAAGCCTGGAAACAGACTCAGTGCTCCTTCTGTATCACGATTTGCAATGTCTGACTCCAGTGTTCTGAATTTAGGAGCCTTTATTTCCTAGCAGAACTAAGAAAAACTTTTTATTTTTTTCTTTAAACAACAACAGCTTTGTGTTCACCTATGGGACTCGAGATAAAATGTGCAATTTCAGTGAAGCATAATAAATCCCGAGGCGGCTGAGCGCTGGTGAGGCGCACAGCGAGCTGTATCCACCCAGCTCCGTTGGGCTGAAGGTGGAGCAGCTCGGTGTGTCTGTAGGAAGCTGTTGCTGGAGCAGTGCTGGAGGGACCTCCAGCGTTCCCAGCGCAAGCTGCAAGTGCGGAGCGGAGCGCGCACAAAGAGCAGCTTTCAGCTCTTGGGGGTACCAATCCTGCCCAAAAGGGCTTAGGGACACGTGCAGAGTGCTACTGGAATAAGTGTATTTTGAACATGAATTTATCTCCCAAAGGAATCTCAGAAGTTTTATTTCTTAATCACTTAGAAGTAGCGAGATCTTGACATTAGAACAGGTAACAGATAAAAGTCTGGTTTAGGTCTGTTATATAAAACAATGGTGCTATGATAAAATTGCCTATATTTTTTCATGTTTTTAATTTCTTCAAGTAACGAGGACATATACTGAAAAATCTTCAATAGCACATGGACAGATTAACCAACCAGTATCAAAAATGCACAACTGGTTTCTTAAGAAATATAGGGACTGAGCCCCAAGCACTTCAATCCTTCAGGTTTCTTGTCTTAGTTGACCTTAAGTGCAATGTCAGTTTTGTAACGCTTGTTCCATCCCTTCTCTACCACTTGCTCTGTGGCCTTTTATTTAATCAATCTCTATCAGCTTCACAAAGTCAATAGTTTGAAGATTTCTTCCTGTTAGAAATCTATGATGCTTGCAACAGAAAAAATAGGTTAGATTCTGCCTAAGTTAAAAAGTATTTACAGCAATGTCGGCAGAACAGCAACTTTGTGCTTACATGTAACTTTGAATATTCAAGAGTAAATTTTACATCTCCCTTGAAGAATGTGAACGAAATAATGTCTCCAACATAAATTGTGTTTTACAACAAATAATTCTTGCACCACAAGACTACAGAATTTCGTGTTTTCTCCCTGAAGAAAGTAATAACAGTAGGAAAACTAATGCTGCATATTGAAGAGTATTTCTTCTGTATTCCTCCTGTTGTGTCTGTTAGCTTTGTAGATCATTTAACAAAGCTGAAACTATGCAGACAATGAAAATAAGAATTTACTATGGAAAATTCTATATGGCTAAAATTTCACATTCTGTGAATGCCTAAGAATGGATCTGGGGACAAGTTTCAGGTAGAGAATCAAAAGTGACTTCATGCCTTTAGTTAGGACATGTTGAACTTTTCCTGGTTTGTCAATGATGACAAAATTTGTTGTGATATAATGGCTGCTGGGCAGCTTCCATGGAATTAATTGCTATCCCATGGTATTTTTTAATAAACATTATCTAGAAGAACAAGAAAAAAATTCTGCTAGTTAGGTAAACCAAAGCATTCTAGTCCTTTAGTCTAGACCAAAGGTGATCCTTTCTGCTGAAGGATTTGAGGCTGCTGGCAAGGTAGTGTTGAGAAAGTGCTGATGCTTCTGACTGACGTGTTCAGTGAAGGCAAACTGAGCTGCAGCTTCCCGTGCATGTCTGTGGGAATTTTCCTACTGGGTTTCTGGACTTTCATACTGCAAGCCTGCTAGGTTTTATTCCCAAGAGAAACATCACTTTCTCAAAGAGAGACTTTGTAAACATATCTCTGTAAGCTGTGTCCTGCTCAAGGCCACAGGTTGGTTGTTTTCTACCCTGGTCCACAATATGGAGACATGGGTCTCTATCTCTCCTTCAACCAACGATACAGAGTTGTTATCACGGAGGTCTAGGCATTCTTGTACTAAGCACTAAGAAGAAAGCACGGTACCAAGCACTGCACTAGGCTGCACTGTACTAGGCGTTAAGCCTCAGCCTGAACATGGAGTCAATCATAATAAAACTACCTTAGGCCTTCTGATACTGGAGTCAAAGCCCTTATGTCCGGGGAGCAACCACAACACACGTCTGGCTCTGCTCACAGATGCTTAATCACCTTACTTACAGCAACATTTTAAATTACATCTGTCACCACAAGTGTGTGAATAAACATGGACAGTTTGTTAATCCTATTTATGCAACTAAGTATTAATTAAGGTGTCTAAACATCCGTGCATACGCAAAAAGAGGCATACAATTTTATCCTAAAGCTTTCATTTTACTATTGAAAATGTGGCTCTTAGAGTTGACAGACTGTAGAATCTGCTTTTGCCTCTAATCCTCTCAGATGTTCAGTAATAGATCATTTTTGGAAAAATGCTATTAGTTCTACTTAAATTTTAATGAAATTACAGGCTCAGTGTCACAAGATTATCAAATTATGTCACTGAATGTTGTTGTAGGTGTCAAGGCAGCCAAATGTTTTGTTGCATTCTTATTTCTAATAAACAATCTTAGCAAATTTGGGCATGTGTGTGCTACTGTATTGGAACTTTTTTCCTTAATACATCTTTATCAGATTTACTGGGTTTTAAACAAAAAGAATGTTTCTGTTTGCAACTGGCTTATCCACACATCTCCTACATTTTTATGAAAACAGAAGGTAAATGGATATGCTGAATAAGGTAAATCTGGCTACACTGAATATCATAGGCAAATACTACTCTGGGCCATAACCACCCTCATGGTGGGTTTATTAATGAGACTTGGCTTTCATAATACATCTGCAACACCATAAAGAGTAACATTCTTTCCACCCGTGTGAAAGTAAAATAGGCTTCTGGCTCCCATTCTGTATTGCTTGATTTGTGTCCCCATTTTCAGCACAGATGTAAGTATGGAGACTCACCTTTTGTATCCTTCAAATCTTAAAACACATGACTTTTTGTTTGATTTATTTTTCATTTAATCATTATTTTCCAGCTTGTTGGAGTTTTTTTGCCCCCCATAAAAACAATATCTGCAGTTTGTTTTAAATAGTTGTGATTAAAACCTGTTATTTTGCTGAGTTTTGCAGACTATTTTTCACATTGTCACTACAGAGAGGAATTATGACGTTGGGTAGTACCAGCAGGTGCACCTTGTGTTAGTACCTCCAGATTAGCAGAAGCTTTAGAAATGAAATCAGATAGTGGTCAGTTACAAAAAAAACCCCTTCATCAGAAAATCTCCCTCTTGGTTAGTGGTCAGCGTAGTCACATTGTGCCTAAACTTTAAATCTGTTTGTAGTATTGGCTGGTTGCAAGTATCCTGGATAAATGATCACTTTAATTCCTATTATGCCTCAGAGATAGATCACAGCAATAAACCTTCCCAATTCTTCAAAATCTAATACTTTCTACATATTGAATTGCAAGACTTTGAATGAAGGAAAGCTAAAACTCAGTAACAAATAGAATAAAACCAGCTTTAATTAAGCTTTAGAGGCAACTTATCCTGAGTCTTTCAGCTCAGTGTCCCATTTTGTCAAATCAAGCTACTGCAGATAGGTTATTTTACACTATTATTACACCCCTCCTGTTAGCATTGTACTTGTGCAGAAATCTGTGGTGTACAGTATTAGCACTCATGGTTGAAAGTTTGATTTTATAGGTCTATATTGCTGCAGGATTCTGTCACTGGTGCATGTGGAGAAACACAGTGATAATGTGCTTTTGTTGAATTGCCTGAGAACCTTGGGATTATCATGAATAATCCTTTTTAGTCTTTGGTTATTCTCACTTGCATAGCCTACATTTCCTATGCAAGAAAAATATTCCTGGTGAAAATTCCAAAAGATAGTTTGAAGAAACAAAACTTAAGCAATGAAGGTTTAGAGATTTGTGTAAATCTCAAGAACTAAGTTTAGTAATTTCAGTCATTGCTATTTCATTTCTGACACTTATGGGGATGTGATTCATTTTGCAATTTAAACTCCCAAACTACTAATTTCATACTGCATGGTTTCTCAGTAGGAATGAGAATTAGTGCCTTGTAAGCAGACTGTTTTTCAAGAGTCATCTCTTTAGACAATAATATTTATTGTTTGTATAAAATTATGTCTTACGGATTCAATATCATTCTGACAAGGTTGATTAATTAATAATGTACAAATATGAAATATATAAACTCGGTGCTTCCATTAGAAGTAAACAGACGTATAAACAACTGAAAATAGAAAGAAACTACTAATTACTGGGTTTACTTACAGGTAATAACTGAAAGCAAATCGAGAGTCAGAATATTGGAATGCGCCCTCTTAAAAAATAGATTTATTTCTGAAGTGTTTCAAGTGAGAGCTAACATCAAAAGTTATTGCAGGAGTGTGAAATTTTGTTAAAGAATCTGATTATAAAATTTTCTTTGGCCTAGCTGAATTGAAACAATTTTAGAAAGCATGATGACATCTGTACTGGTGGGTACAGAGTTATGTTTAAGGTCCTGTGTCTGGTCAGACAGCCTATCCATGCCGTGCTGCCATTCTGGGGGTACATTTAGCCACTCACCAGTTAGGAATTTTTCATTTGCCTTCTGTGGGAATGAAATCCAGATACATGAGATGCAGAAATGTGAACCGGCCAGGTTCCTTACCTGGATGATCACTGGCCAAGACTGGGATTGTCTTCGGCCAACGCAGATACGAATACTATATTTGATTTAAAATTTGCTTTGTTTTTCATGAGTAACATATTTGATTGACTACATTTTCAACATGTTTGCCAGAAATGCAGTGTCTCAATAGGTCTAGCTTTCATTCACAGCTGTGAAATCCTACCCAGAGTCTTACAGCGGAAATTAAAAAAGCAGAACCTCCTCTGGTGAATCAAACTGGAGGGGGAATCATGGGAGACTGGAACAACCTGGTACCTGAAATAATGGTGTACGTCAGAAGGGAGGATACGTGAACACTGACATAAAATGATTTTAAATCAACCCCACCAAACAGGCGTAGGGCACAGCTTCCCTCTGTGAACGAACTGCCTGTCCGGGACGAAGGAAGAGCGGCGGGACCAGGGCAGGGGCAGAGGCAGGGGATGGCCCCTCCTCAGACCCGAGCCCTCCCGTCCAGTCCGATGGCCCTGGGTCCCCTCTCAGGCCACACTGCCCCCTCTGTTCCGCCCCCTCAGCCTCAGCTCAGCGTCCCCCACCGGGTCCCCTCAGGTCAGACCCTCCCCTCAGGTCAGACCCTCCCTCAGGTCAGACCCTCCCCACAGGTCAGAGCCTGGCCTGGGGGTGCTGCCGCGGCTGCCTCCAGGCCCGAGGGAGAGCGTGGGAGAAAAGGTGGGAGGGGAAGGGGCGAAAGGAAGTGGAAGCAGGGAGCTGGACATGTTGGAAAGTAGTTGCACGTCTCTTCGGGAGGTTGATGAGGCAGACGGGCCCTTCCGTGTAGAAAGTGGGGAGGATTTCGGGCCAAAGAGGCATATGAATGTGCCCCTTACTGAGGAAACAGTGGTGCAGAGAGGTGTTTCTGAATACTGACGTGTATCCTGGATCTGGTTGCCTTTGGCTCAGAGCTTTCAGCATTTCAGACTGACTTCTGTGGCATGAATGGTATCAGCATGCAAATAGTCAAAAGCATATTTTTTACAGGCTTTTGGGAGGTCTCTTAGTATAGTGGCTTCTGCTTTTGTCCATCTTGGCAGGGAAATGAATACAGTTGCCCGTGCTGCCCCATTTTTGGCATATTAGTACAAACACTCCCTCAGCCTTGCCAGCAGCTGCCTCAGCAACATTTGAAAATGCTTTCAGGGTCTTTTGTAAGAAGGTGCTTATTTTTATTGGGATGGCAAGAACCTTGTCCAAACCTTGCTAATTCTGACTGCTGCTGTGAAGTTACTACAGCTTTTGAAGTAATCCCTGTTAATAAGCACCAGTTGTGAGAGGTGCCTGAACACAGGTGTCTAGCACCGTTGTAGACACTTTTGGTCTTTTAAAGCATCACCACATCTAGCCCTTGCATATGTGCTTGAAGTCTGCGGGAGACCTGGGGTGTCTAAGAGGCTTTTCTGATGGATCTTACAGTAGCTAAAATTGTTTTAGGTGCTTATCTTAAACAGCTGAACCGCATTTCTCATTTGATAACTCAGAGTGATGGGTCAAAAAACTTAAAAAAAAAGAGCATTTTTCACACCTCTTATTAGTGAGTTTATCAAAACAAAGAGGGTTGCTGTTCACCTCTAGAGTAATTTGCTTAATAAATAAAACACTGATGTAGTTACAAAGATCTAATGATTAAAAAAGTGTAATAGGGATCATTTACATAAATCCACTTGTTTATATTGACCTTTGCAGTGAAGTGAGTTGTGTTTTTGTTCTTAACTTTTAAATAACATTCATGAAGTAAATGAGAGAGCTAAGAAATGCTGAGAAATACTAACTGCAGGTGGTGAGATTTATACTTGCACTGCATGATATAGTTTTAATACAGTACTCAGAAAATTAAATCTTACTGCAGCAGCTTTCTTATCTGTCTGTTTTTGTTCATGTCTTCTAAATTCATGAGTTGCCGGTGAGAAAAGAACAATTTTTTTTCAGGGTTTAAAATTCAAATATGAACGTGAGAGGGATGAATTATGAATAAGATTGTAAGCTTAATGTGGCAATACCAAGTACATTTCTCCATAATAAATTATTATATAATCTAGGAAAGTCTGCTTAGTTTATATTAATAATATTTGATGCTTTTGCATCCATAATCCTTTTTGCTGCATTCCTTCTATGCATTGCTAAGTGCAGAAGGCACTTTTGAAATCAGTTGGCCACTGCATGACAGGGCTTAAATATGATTGATTCCCACACCCCCCCCCCCCACATCCAC
>VXAX01004959.1:119490-223811 GCA_013399835.1 Leptocoma aspasia
TCAGTTGGCCACTGCATGACAGGGCTTAAATATGATTGATTCCCCCCCCCCCCACCCCATTCCTGTTCCTTGCAATTGTTTCAGTACTTACTCTAGTATATGTCCAAGTATTTTTTTTTTCTCCTCTCTTCTGTGTAGTCACAATATGTGCTCTTTCCTTAGGTTTGGGTGTTTTTCCCCCCTCGTTCCCTGTTGAGTCTCCCCAGTGCTGTTAGGTAGTGTCAGGTTACTCAACCTTGAGGCCGTCTGTGCCCTTTTTACCTCTAAATCAACTAAAAATAGCCAAACTGCTTTGGTTGAAATTTTCCAAAATGAAAATTCAGGCCGACCTCTTACAAATTTTCTGACTGAATGATTTAAGACCTCCAGTCTCTAGCAGAATAGATGCAAATATTGAGCAGCCTCTGCCTTTTGGGAGTTTTAGGCGGGTTTTCTTGTTCTGTGTGTATTGTGAACTGCACTTCAGGCTCTAATTTGCTGTGCTAGCAGATTAGCAAAACTTAACTCGTATCCACTTTTTAAATGGCTGCCTTGGTGGAAAATCTTACAAGTGGGGGATTATCAGTCTGGAAGTGTGTTTTGAGTGTTTTGTGAAGGTGAATGAAGGAGATGTACATTGCATCTATATTTGAGAGTGGATTTACAGTAGTGGCCTTTGCTTTCCTTCTTCCCCTTTCCTTTCTCATGTTCAGCGTAAACCTCATGGATTCTTGAGAAGGCTTTGCCATTGCCTTCCCTGGTTTAGGTTCTAAATCAAACCTGGTTTGCAAGGCTGGGAACGAGCTTGGGTGTCTCTGAGTGGTCTCTCCAGTAGGAAGCTGTGGGTGAGCTCAGGCGCCCCCATGTTGGGAGGAGTTCCAGGTGCGTGCTGCCCTCCCATTTTGTTTGGTACCAGCTGGGACTGACAGGCCGCCATTTGCAGGCTCGCTGTCCGTGCCCCTGGACTCCGGCTGCATCAAGTGGAGTTCTTCACAGAGCTGTGCTAGGAGCTCCTTTCCTTGGAGCCTTCATTCAAAAGGTAAGATTGAAGAAGAATGTAGGCAATTTTCCTCTTAGTGGAAGTACATGAAACTATAAATGGAGCTGCGGCTGCTTAACAAAACAATCACTCCAAAAGTTTAAAAAAGTTAAAAGGCTGGTTTTCTTAGCCAGCTTTCCAAAAAATTAACTTTTAAACAAGATTAAAAAAAAAATCTGAATATTAAAAAAATGTATGAATATTCTAAATATTTTAATTGTCATGGTCTTACCACTTCAAGCCAGTTGCTGAAGTTGTGCAGTGTGTTTGCATATTTTTCAAATATGAGAAGCCATTTTGGAATGTTGGAAAAGGAAGAATAAAATGTTGTATGGATGCTATTATTTTGAAAAGTTTAGCTTACCTCCTGGTACTTTGCTGGATGTTGCACCTAATTGAAGGAAGGTTTGTGTAAGTGTATGCTTATCACATCTCAGTGTGAAAATAATGAGTTACTGCACAATTTTATACCATTTTTTAAACATTTCAAAGTATAAGAAAAATATTGTAAGAGAGGGCTAAAGGAGGGCTTTTATATTCAGTGTAACATTGTGCATATTTCAAAAGCCTTATGTGCACACCTTTCTGTTAGGTAAATTTGGAGCCAAGGGCTGTGTTCCGATCGAGTGAAGCCCAGAGATATCCAACAGCAAAAAATTAGGCCTCGTGACAGGCATTTAGGAAGAAATCATAATGAATTCTTGCTGTTTTCTCCTAGTTCAAATCCGTTGCTCAGTGTTGGGAAATTAATTCACCTTGGAACAAAGTTTGGTTGTTTTTTTTTCTTTACGGCTGCTCTTCATCCAGGTCGTTTAGAGTTGAGCTGTGGGCGGAGGTCAGAATGGGCTGGAATGTCCTTAGGCTTTATTTCTGAAGCTGTTTCACCGCAAGTGCTCCATCAGCTTTTTAGGGGCTTTCTGCTGAGCCGTGGTGTGATTTGAAACTGGTTTAAAGAGGTGATAAAGGAAATAGGGGGCTGTGCAGCAATGGGAACCCCACTCGAAGAGTTAATCTGCATGTATGGCATGGAGGGATCGTGGCTTTGCTTAAATACTCTTTTCTGTTCCTTTTCATTAGATTGTGCTTTTGTGTGTGCTAGGGAGCTGCTTGCCATCATCCAAAGTGAGGCAGTTTCTGGGAATCATTTCTCTCTTATTTTCATGCATATCTCAGAGCCAATATGTTTTATATATATATATATATACACACACACACTATCAGTCATATTTGCTGCCTTTAATTTTGGGGGTTGTTTTGGGCATGTCTGTACGCAGTGGGGAAGAAGAATACTGAAACACTATTTAGGTCACTGGAGAAAACAAATAATGCAAACCTTTATATCAGTTAGAAAACAGTTACATAAAATGGTATGTGATGGTGATCCTGGGGTAGGCCATGGGTAGGAAACAATCAGATCTGTTGGCAAAATCAGTAGCAGCTCTACGAAGAGAAGAAACCCTGTTTTTTTACCTCTTTGCAGTTGAGACGCATTTTTTAAGCAAAACAGCAGTGTGTAATGTTGTAATAGGTAACTGTCAGCAAATAGCAATAAGGGGAAATGGGGAATTGTATTTAAATAAAATTTGAAAGCTTTTAGTAGCACCTCATGGAATTTCTATTGTCTATTATTTTAATGAGTTGAACAATATCCTATTTTTAGTGGAAGGTCAACTTGAACTTTATTTGAACAGGGTCTCTGGTTCTGAACACAGATAGGAACACTTTAAAAGTGATAACAAAACGGAGGGCTTGGAGCCAGACCTCCTTAACCTATTGTTAGGAGCTCAGATAGCCATCCATGTAAGAGCTGTGTGCCACTTAAATGGAGAGGAGTCCTTGTTCTGGGCTCAAACTGCACGCAGTGAAAATAGCACTGAGACTCATGTGGAAGGATTTTGGGGTTTTATTTCATAACTTAAAATAGGTCAAAAAATATTAATGATTTTTTTAAAAAATGAAATGCTGCCATCTGATGTCACACCACTTTCTTTTGTGTGTTGTGTTTTTTTTTAAGTAAATGCTTTTTCAGTTTCTTAAATACTAGACCTCTAGTTTTCAGACCAAAAACTCCAGTACCTGCAAAAATGTACATGGAAGAAATGTGACAAACATTAGATTATTAAGGTATTTATAGCCTAAGCAGTATTGTTTTAATTCTGCTGTCACCCACAATGGTGCATATCCAGTAGAACTCCACTGATGCATGGAATTATTTAGTTTACTGGTAGTAAGATACTGTCAGGTTCCCAAGTTTCCATGTTATAGTTCACTGGGAAGATTTTTCTTGCAGTGGCTGTAGGCTCAGGCCAGTAGCACATTTTTGGGATAGCTGTTGGTTGAGAAACAGTCCAGAGTGCCAGAGGCTGTGGAGCTGCTCAGGCTGTAGGATTCAGACTTCTGCTGGAACATCTCCTGGAATTTGTTGGTGTTGCATCTGGCTGAAGTGTGTGCATTCACCAAAGGAAGGATTCTGATAGGATGTTTTAGGGAGATGATTTCTGACCTTCCTAGGAATAAGCAATACTAGTATCAAGGTAGCCTTAACACAGGAGTATGGAAGAGAGGTTGTCCTGTAGATTTAAAGTGTAAATTGTTTCTGAAAATGTTTTACTCTCTTTAGCCTGCTTTTTGGCCTCAATTAAAGAAAGTGTGGGTAAGGTACTTCAGTGTTACTATGGTTTTATTCAGGACTCTGCCACTGGCATTCTTTCTGATCTTGAGTAAATAATTTTTTCTCTGTGATTCTGTTTCCTTATGTGACACTGCAACAGAACCCCTCTTGAAACAGTGCTTTGATAGAAAGCACCGTAGGAAAAGTAAACGTGATTACTAAACAAGGAAAAGAGAGCTTGTTCTGAATGTTACAAACCTGGGAAAAATCCTAAATTTTTATATCACTAGATACAAGAAAATTTTAATGAGAAAAGTTTGCTGAGGTGTGATGCTTTATGCCACCTCCAAAGTTTGTTTTTTTTTTCCATAAACCTTAATTAAACCTTTTAATGCCACTAGGTCAGTTATGAACTGTTGCTTGCCACAGGGATTCTCCAATACCCATAAAGAGCTAGGCTTACGCTGTTTTCTTGGTAGATTGATTGTAAGGTATGTTGTATCACCTTATTTATGCTGAGAACTGTGTTGAAGAACTTGGTGGAAATCTTACGTTCTTGTAAATTTTAACTGCTCTTCAGATATGGGTTGAAAAAGTGCTCTAGGGAGGTAGTAAAGACAGGCAGAATTGAAAGGAAATGCAAAAAGAAGTGCTGTGGTTTTTTTTGGTTTTAAATTTTTGGGGCTAAGATTAAAAAAATCTTCCAGTTACTTCATTGCCAGCCTACACCTAAATGCAAAGCCTGTTTAGCTTTCAGTGAATAAATGTTATTAATGTGTCTGAATCTTGCCACCTTCTCCTGGTCCTCTTTTTCGGTGTCTGTGTTAATAGACTGATAGGTTTCTCCTTGAGCCAGGTCTGAGAACAGGAGCTCTCAGAGAACCTATCACACCTGAGATAGCCCAGCTACCCTGAATGGCATAAAATAGCAGGAGGGCTTCTGAGGCCGTGTTGGAAACAGAAAAAGGTTTAATAAACGACAAAATAACAAAGCTCTTACAGAGAAAAACTGAGCCGGGCAAGAGATTCTTGCTCTTGCTAAAACACACCACAAAAACAATTATCTCCTTTGTTCTCTTCTTTTTCTAGTGAATTACCCAGGCGGGGCCTCTTGGCCTCGGTCCAGTCGGACAGCTCCAGGTCTGAGGTGAAGTCCAGAAGGTCCTGTGAGGTGACTTTGTACCGAACTGGGAGAGAAACTCGTGGGCTTTTTGCCTTTCTTAGCAGACAAAGAATAATTGAGTCACTCTGTCAACAGGGGGCACATTCCTGCAATATGCATGTTTCTTGTTGTTAGTAGTAAGAAATAATGAAATCTGAGATGGTTATAGAGTAGCCTGACAGCTTTGTCTGGAAATTTAAATAATTTAGCAGGTGCTTTATAGGTTTTACCCGGTGTTAAATGGGCCGGGTCCTTCCCAAGTGTTGGAGATACTGCTCCATTCCAGAGCATGGTCTAGCCTACAGAGTACAAGAGGTCTTCTCTCTGCAGTTCGACAGCGTGGACTTTTCATTGCCTGGACTGGAAGATTTTAGCATCCTAAATATCTTATTTTGTGTGTCAGCTAGAGGATTAAAGGCAAATGCAGTAATTGTTTTTTGTGGCTTCTGTGAAGTCTGATTTGCACTTGCTGTGCTGACTGTAGCAAAAAGGCTAACAAATTTTATTTGCAGAGTGCTGTTGGTAACAATTAATGAAGCTGTATAGGAAATACTGAAATTAAGAACAAATAGTAAAACAATTATATGAGGTATTCTCAGCAATGTTTCATATCTTGGAAATCCTCAGGTGCCCTGTCCATAAGTATCTTGGTAAAAAATACAAATCCTGACTACTTCACTTTAACTTTTCTTCATTTTTTAGAAGGTAGTAGGCCTTTGCATTTTCTGAAATTGCTAGTATAATATATTGTGCGTCATTGTAGAGTTCCATACAATAGAAAAAAAACAACAGAGAAAACAAATTTGGTGCCAAGTTCCTGGGTGAGAGCTTTATGAATCCCTTTGCTGTCCAGTTCAGGAGTCTGAGAGTGAGTCATTGCTTCCAGACTGAAGTTGGCATACAGTCAGAATGCATGGCAAAACAGTTACTGTGCTGGAAATTCCAAGAATAATCATTGGAAGTGTAAGTAATTTCATGCTTTGTGTCATCTAATTGTTCAAAACCTTTTCAACTCTGAACTTCTTTGCTACACTTCTGCCCTACTATACAGCTTTAAGGATGCCCATCCCCCTGCCACCCCTCCAGCAGCCACTGTGTCCTGTCAGTCATCCTGAAATACACTGGGGAGCTTGTCAGGCAGTCCCTTGCAGATGCCTCAGAGCCCAATAGCGAGCCGAGGCAGTTGCACTGAAGTTCCTAACACAAGGAAATCACATAGACAGTTGCTTTAGTGCTGAATATGGACCGTATGTTTTCTAGCATAGGTGAGTGATACACTGTTGGCTTTCTAACAATCTAGCAGGAAATGGATTCTAAAGTAAAGATTTTCTAATTTATGCAGAATGTCTTTGGATCTGCTTTCTGACACTTACTAGTCTATGTCTGTATACAGTGTACTTACAGATTCTAAAAAAAAGCTGCAGGTGCTGTGTTCACATTGCATTGCAGATGGATATAAACTCTGGCTATTTTTCCAGTGTCTTTTTCTTATTGCACCGAAAGAGTCAATGGTTTTGATATCTGATGAAAAGAAAAAAAAATTCATTATCTTGAGGTTGGTAGCATTTGGTAGGAGTGTGCAGGTGGTTGGTTTTCTGGCTGTTCTGGGAGACAACTGTATCTTGTAACACATGCTTAACATCCTAAGTGTTGTAAGAGCTGCTGGTGTACAGGGCTGAGATTGCATCCTGTAAAGGTTAATCTAACTGAGTGTGAGGTTATACAGCCTTTAACCAAAATATCTCGCAGTTAAGGCCCCTGTAGTTAGGGGGATGTTATATTGGAGTAGACAAATGCATTAAAAAAAAAAAGAAAGGTGGAATGTTGATTTTCGTTTTTTTCCTGAGGCAAACATCAGATTTTGTCATCTTAATGCATATGATTTGGAAGGACAGAGGCTCACTTAGTAAGTGGAAATGCCAGAGAAAATCCCAGGATGATCTTTACTGGCTGGGTATTATTCTTTCTATCGCCTCTTATCCTTGGTTAATTAAAAAAAAATAATTAAAGAATCCAATTTAAATATTGATTAGCCAGTATGGTATATTACAGTAAAGAGAGCCTGGTAAGCTAAAAATATGTAGCCAGATTATCAAAATAAGATCTTGTAGTTTTCACTGCATTGGCTTGCAAAACTCTTTCTATCTTTTTAGAAACAAAGGGAAGTTTCAGGAAGCATTAGAATTTTGCTTTAAAAATATTGCTGGAATCAGCAACTGAGCCCTTAAGTGAGTAATTTATATCTTGGAATATAATTGAAATTTTCGGAGACAACAGTTTTTGCAATTGACTTTCAGTTCATTATGGGCCCGGCTCAAGGCTAAAAGGTATTATTGGCTTAACTGGCTTTTGAACTCAGGGCTCAAGCAAAGAATAAAAATGCTGATGTTAGACAATATGCTAAGGGTAAGAAACAAACAAGCAAGCTAAAACCACAGAACGGGGAAAGTCAGAATAGGGAGAGTCATGACACATGGATTCACGTTTTTTCTGACCTGCAAAAATGGGGTTGGATTTGTAATACTTTCCAAGTCTGAGAGTGGGATTCTGTAATACTTTTCAAGTGTAATACTTTTCAAGAGTAATAATTTCCAAGCTCTGTGGTGGGATTCTGGAGCACTGTGGTCCTCTAGTAACAGAGGAATTGACTTTAATTACAACTACATATTTTTCTGCCAAAATTTGGAAAAGACCTGATTATTGTCGATAGCGTGTAGCAGAGGAAATTGTGCTGTGAGAATGGAGAGCAAGCAGCAAAAAGGTTTAATTTCTCCAATTTGAGTAAAGCAGGTGCTGACAGCCATCTGTCAAGGAATTGTGGAGAAGCCACTGCAAGGTTAAAACATGAATATATCTGCAAAAAAATAACCAGAGTCAGCTAGTGGTTTCTTTAGGTCTCAGTAGAAGCATGAAGTGCTGTCTCCATCCGGTTTACCTGTCCCCTTGTAATTGATGTATGTTTGACCAGAAAAAAATTCACAGCACAGTCAAAACATCTGTTTGCAGCTGTTGTGGTAGGTTTCAAGAAGTGCCCATATTTTGAGGGACTTGTGAAAGTATCGAAGATAAGGGTTGATAACCAGCACCATCATAAAGATTTATTATTTTTCCTAATGTGAATAAAAAGCAGGTTCATTGAAATATTGGCCAAAGATTTAGGAAACCAGCGAATTACATATGGCAGAAAAGGATCTATCTTTTCCACAGTGTGTAATGATGTGGTTTGATGCAATCCCAGTGAAGCTGGAGGGACAGTATCTTGTTGAATTAAAAGGCTTTTTGAATAAGGGGTGGAGACAAGCAGCTCAGGAGTTTCTGTGCCAGGTGTTCAGAGCCTGCAGCACCAGGCACAGCCGGTGCTGGCAGCACTGCGGGGCAGCCAGAGTTACACAGCAGTGCACTTGGGACTGGAGCTCACTGGGGACAGCAAGGGTGGCGATAACAGACACTGGTGGCATTCAGAGCAAGCTGTTAGTATTGGACAGAAAGAGATCCGCTGGCAACTCCAGTTTTGGGAGTCTCAAATTTTGTTTCCTTGGTGCTTGTTAAAAGTATCTAAATGATAAATGTATAAAATATGGACAGTTAATTTGCTTTGACATTTCTAGAGTTCTCTTTCCATTCATATCTGTGGAAAGAAAAGTGTTTTTTTCTGGTCAGTCTGATCTCAGGTTTCTTTTTTCTTTGTCTTTTGGCTCAGGATTAAAACTGAAAAATCGGTTCATTCCATATACTATCACCTGGCTGGATGCAGCTGAATTTGTGGGAGCATAGGTCTGCTGCTAGTATAGTTTGTAATAAAAGGAAAGCTTGGCACTTGTGTAACCCTTACTAAGAATGGCAAAACCTTAAATTGCTTTATACCTTAATTCTTTAATTATTGCTCATATTATCTTTGCTTGTAAGTGAAATGTGGATAACTCTCCAGATCCATTTCTACACCACTTGCTATAGGAACCCTAAACCTACTGTGTTGTATTAAATCAGTGCTAGGTTCACTGGAAGGTAACAATATATCTCTTCAGCCTGCACAATTGCAGTACCTTATTACTTTATTTTACGGCAGTAGTGGTTGTAATAAGTCTTGCTTGAAAAGGACAGATATCCATTATTTGTCTACTTGAAACCTTTATTGGCTGAAAAGGCTTTGCCAAGCTGTGTTTATGGGAAGTTAAGTTACTGCAAAATTTAAAATGTCTTTTATTTTGGGGCAATAATCAGTTGCAATCCAGCTAAAGCAGTTATAATTCTCTGTTGACACACACATATTTCAGGCTAATGGCCTGAGCCATGGCCCAGTGAACTTGGTGAAAACTATTAATTTGCATCAGTAGGTTTTGCATCAAGTTCCTAATGAATGATTTATTCACTTTAAAGACTTTACTTAGCTTTACTTTCATCTTACTGACTTTAGTAATAGGCTTTCTCAACTTAATCTGTCTGGACACTTAAAAATATTTGTTGTTGCAGGGTATAAAATAACAAAATGTTTCACTTTTTCCACTGTTAATTTCGAGAAATTTTAAGGGCTGCTGTGTATGTTTTTTGTTCTTAAGGTGCTTATTGTATAACCCCTATAATTTGGCACATGGAATAAGATACAGATATTGTGCACATAGGATTAATGTTTTTGTTTTGTGATAAATTCAGTAATGGAATGTAATATTTTTCTTTAAAGCTCCTTTTTAGACTAGTAGAGGATTTTTAGTCAATGGTATGCTTGTATTTTTTAAACATGTGGTCAATGTAGAAATCTGTGAGTGAACATAAGGAGTTATATGTACTTTAAGTCTATGGTTTTACTGTTTATGTAAGTATCAGCATATTTTTTCACAATTTAGAAATGGGGAATTGGAAGAGTTAATTAAAAATCCTAAGCCTGTTATGAAACAAGTTCATAGTCACATAGGCAGTCTCTGGGCTCTGGCAGAAGTCAGTGAGGCTTGTAGTCATGGTTAATATTGGCTTATTGCACTTCTCTTGTTTTGTACCCAGGTGAAATGTCAACAAAAGCGCCAAACATTAAACTGAAAATTGATCCTCGGAATCTGCAGATCCAGACATTTACAGTGGAGAAATTACTGGAACCACTGATAATTCAGGTATTTTAGAGTTGCAGAAAGTAGGCTGGATAACCGTAGAGTGAAGGGTGTAAGACTGAAGAACTTTTGACTAAAGACATTATTCTGAAAGTCACACCCACAGCTCTTCTGCACTTGCACTTTGGCTCAGGAGCTCTCCAGGGGTCTGCCTTCCAGATTTGGTCATTCATTTCGTCACTTCCAACTTTGCCACCCAGTCTGTTGTACTAAATGCTGCATGTTCTAGCTGGTCTCTTGCACAGGGTTATCTAGGAGATGCTTAAATGTAGAATACACTGCAAATGGATTTCCAGTGCATGAAATAAGTAATTCTTTAAAAATAAAGTTGCATTTTCCCCATTTGAAGCTTTGCCTCTCCCTAACTCATCCAGTTTATTTTCTTTCATTAATTATTCATTGTCATATTTGAATTTTTTTTCTTTGGTCTCTTCCTCCCCTACTCATTTTTCCCTTCTGCAAGGTTGCTTTCCTCAGAAAGTAATCTTATCTTTTCTATCATGACTTCATTTCCAGCTACTGTTAACTGAGCTGCCTCTCTCTCATTTTGTCTGCATTTGTTTATTTATTTTTACCTGGATGTGATTGATGGTGTAAAAACCCTCAGTCAACAGGTCAGTGGTTTGTGGAAGTCGTCAAGGATATGGGGATGGGTTATAAAATCAGTTTCAAAGTAGTAAGAATAGATATCTTGAAAGAATGAATTTAAAAACCTCTTATGGATCAGTAGGTCAGACTGTGCTCAGGCAGCTGCAACTCTGTAAGTGTTTTTAGAGGAGGTAAAGAAAAATAAATTTTAGTTTGAGTTTTGCAGGATCAAAGAAACCTGACAAAACAAAGGCAGTGTAGTTCCAGAATAAAACAAAGAAACCATCTAAGTTCTGGGGTTTTTTCGCTCCCAGCTCTTCTCAACCATCGAAAAGCTTGAGGCTGTTCAAACTGGAAATACTTTGGTTCTAAGAGAATATTTTGACTGTCTTTTCCCTTTCTTAAGCTTAATGCTTTGCTTGTTTCAGACCTGTGGAAGGAGAACTTATGTTTGTGAATCCTTCAAAAGAAAATGTTAAAAATATAAAAATAGGGATTAAAGCTCATACTCAATGAAGGGTGATTGAAAGGCTGGAAAGGTAATAATTGCAATTTAATCTGTGATTAGAAAGAGAGTCAGACCAATCACAGATAAAAAAGTTGTTCTTGCCAGATTCACTTTAGCAACTGCTGCTTGGAACACAGTTTAATTTTATTTTGAGATTTCTGTTGTAATTTATTTATTTAATAGTCTTGTAATGCTGTGGCAGGAAAGAAACAATGGAAGTGCTTGATGTTCTCTGAATTCTGTCCTAGCCAGTTATGCTAAGTGTTAGGGCAATCATTAGATTAACAGCATCAATACAGGAAAAAAATGGAGGCAAAGCCAGCCTGGGAAGTAACTGGGAAGTAGTTGTGGAAATAGCTGCAAATCACTTGCTGAATTGACTCTCTTCCCTGCAGTGTGCCGTTGGCAGTGGTGATTACTATGAAACTCTGAAAATAGTATAGCAACTGTTTTGTGTAAAACCCTATCTGAGCTGGCAACTTCTCAATTTTTGGAATAAAACAATGCCCCTAAATTGCCCTGGGGCTTTCCGTCTGTCTGTGGCCTTTATTTTATTCCAGGTGTTTTGAGGATGTTAGTTGTGAAAGGAAGGCTTTCTAGTCTAGTTCTCAATCAAATCTGGCATATTAAAAAAGGTACTTGTCAAAGTTAGCATGGTTCAGCTGACACAATGTGGAGAAAAATGCCTGCATTTTGGAGCCCCTTGGGTCACTGATGAAAACCAGGCAAGTTGAAAGGCTTGTGTTCCCACCCATCATCCACACCACAGACGTTTGCTCACAGGGGAAACACACACTGTTAGTTTTAGTTCTACATATGGTGACTTTACCTTTGGCCCACTGGGATTAGCCACTGTTTATTTTTATGGGCAATACTTCGGATTTGAAACAGTGGGCAGGGGTTCTGCTGTTGTCATTAGATCCCTGAGTTTATGTCTTGTTTTTCTTAAATGTGTTGGGATTGACATCTGGTTACGCTGAACTACATGGTTAACGAAAAAGAATGTTTTACGGTTGATGCTTAAAACTAATTTTATATTAAGATAAAGGTGAAGCAAATATTATGATACTCAAGGTATCAAGACATTGCTTCCTGAACTACTGTAATATTAAGAGATTGTCTCAAAGTGCTGCTAGTAACTGAGTATAGCATTGGAAGAACTGCTTCAGAGTTTCCTAGAAACTTAATATTTAGCATAACCATGACCCCACAAGAAGCCCCACCCCTTCAGCATAATAAGTAATGGCAATAAAAGGCCTAACAGTGGCACAATTCAGCTTTGTAAATGGTGGCATGTGGCCTAGAAAATGGCTGAGAAACTCTTGTGCCTTTAGCACAACTGTGCTGCTCCTACCAGAGCTAAGCTGGGGGATCTGCTGTGCATGGCAACAAGAAGGTCTTCATAACTGGGAAATCCATGAGCAGGATTAATGGGGGTATGTTTTCGTTTCTCTTACAATGGTATCAGTGGCTATGTATTTTGCCACTGCAGTACAAGTCATGTTGACAATGGCACACTGTATTAGTCTGTGGTTCAGTTCTTTCTGGGTAGGATTGTGTAAAGTTTTTACATTCCTCATTGGGGTTCTGTGTTGGAGAATTCAGAATAAAACCAGAATGTTTTTCTGTTTTCCATAATCTCCATGGGCAAAGAGCTATCTAACAAACTTTGACTTGTATTTGAGATCAGCTGCTGCCTCCAGTATTTCCTGACAGTGATGCTGAAGATGCAGGGTCTTATAGTCAAGAGTTTTCACCTGCAGGAATGATAATTTTTTTAATACTTTTTCATTTGTTTTATTTTCTTTCCTCCTCAACATATCAATGAACAGTATATAGAACAATATTTTACATAAAAAAAAACTACGGTAAAAATCTGCAAAGTAGAGCACATTATTTTCTAGTGAAACAGTGATTAATACTTAAAATTTAAAAAACCCTTTTATTTGATAGATTTTTGGACTGCTTCTAATTTTTGATGATGTTTTATGCCTTTCTTATTAGAAGTATTAGCTTGTAATCTGTAACTCATTCTTAAAGAGATGGTCATTGAAATTGTCTTAAATATGCTGAAACTGACATTGCAGGGTTTGTAAAAGTAAAAGATAAAGATTTTTATTCCCCGTGCATTCTCTACCAGCTGGCTGATTTATGTGCAATAAATAATTCAATATTCTTCCTTTGAGCCACAGTCAGAAAAATACCCAAGCCTTCTTTAACAATCTGAGCCAGAGTTATTTATGTTGCTCTCTCCCTTGTGACATGCCAAAGCAGTTGATGTCTAGTGGATGGTCTTTTTTCCCCCCACACTGCATGAATGGTACAGGGGTCAGGGCTTTTATGTTTATAGATGTGTTTATAGAAATGTTACCCGGAGGATATTTGTCAGTTACATTTAGAACTAATGATTCAGGAAAAGCACTCAAGTGCATGAGTTCACGGACAAGATCTGAAGGCACACGTAGCACTGTACTGCCCGTGTTCTGGCAGAGGGAGCAGGAGGATTAAAAGGTGTCAGTGAACTCAATGAAAATAAGATATGCTTTAAAATATCTGTACAACACTTAAGAAAAATGTTTTCGGAGTCTTTCCTTAGTGTTAGAGCTCAAGCAGTGCCTTAGAAAATAGTCTTTCAGAAACATTCTTTTGGAGTGTGCAGGCTGTATTCAGCTGATGGAGAATGTGGAGTGGGATCGTCTGTAAAAAGAAGTTCTTTATGGATGTTGAAGTGCATTGGTAAAAATGCAATTTGGTCTAAGCTGTAGCAAATCTAAATTCTGGGCAAATTGATGTAGAATTTTAATGTTGACAGCACCCTGAAGAATTTGGAAGTGTTGAGCTCTGGCCACTGGGATACCCCTTTGGTATGAAGAGAAAGCATTCTGAAAGGTGTCTGTACTCATTTTGGATATTTGTTCTGGGATACCTTGCAAGTTTTACGTTGGACGTATAGGAAGAGAATCTGGGGAGAAAGCACCTGTGGGTGCTGGCTGATCCAGCAGCTGAACATGAGCCAGCGTGTGCCCAAGTAACCAAGAAGGCCAGTGGGAGCCTGGCTTGTATCAGAAATGGTGTAGCCAGCAGGATGGCAGTGATTGTGCAATGGTGAGACCACACCTTGAGTCCTGTGTTCAGTTTTGGGCCCCTAATGACAAGAAGGATATTGAGGTGCTGGAGCCTGTCCAGGGAAGGGCAAAGGAGCTAGGGAAAGGGCTGGAGCACAAGTCTTATGAGGAGCAGCTGAGGAGGCTTAGCCTGGGGAAAAGGACAACTCCCTTACAGGAGGCTGTGGCTGGGTGGGATTGGTCTCTTCTCCCAAGAAATGCGTGCTAGGAGAAGAGGAAATGGCTGCAAGTTGCACCAAGGAAAGTTTAGATGGGCTATTAAGAAACGTTCTTAATAGGAGTGTCCAGCATTGGAACAGGCTGCCAAGGGACATGGTGGAGTCACCCTCCCTGGAAGTATTCAAAAAGCACGTGTATGTGGGTTTTTCTGGGACATGGTTTACTGGTACACTTGGCAATGTTAGGTTGACAGCTGGACTTGATGATTTTGGTGGTCTTTTCCTACCTTAATGGTTCCGTGATTCCTGCCTTGCTGAAGCCTCCTCAGACAGCACTGCTTTTTTTATTTTGTTATGAGCAGCTTTTAAAACAAGCAATGGCAGAAGTTGGCATCAGGGTTAATAGAACAGTGACATTTCTGTTAACTTTGCTTTGATCCTACAGAAGGAGGAACACAAAGATGACACATATTGAGTAAAATTGCATCAGATTGAATTCAGTACTTTTGCCCATTCTTGGTATTTATGCTGAGGTTGCCTGTCTCTAAAGCAGAGGGAATCTCTTTGCTTATTTCATGTTATTTTAATAACAATATAAATTCACTTGTAGAACTTAAACCATTCTTGTCTCTTTTGTTTCTTTTCAATGTAGGTTACAACATTAGTGAACTGTCCACAGAATCCTTCTAGTAAGAAAAAGGGCCGTTCCAAAAGAGCTCGTGTCTTGCTTGCTTCTGTGGAAGAAGCCACTTGGAATCTGTTGGACAAGGGAGAAAAAATTGCCAAGGAAGCAGTTGTGTTTAAAGAGGAGCTTCATGCAGCTCTCGCTGATGTTCGGAAAGAGAGTGAGTACATGGTAAACAATTCAGGCACCACGAATTGGTTTAACCATGCCTGGTGCTAAAGTGAAGCTGGGATATCTGTAGGAAATGTGTTGTGATGTGCAAATGTCTGAACTTGGAGACTAATTGTATATTCTGGGATACCACCTCTAAGGAGGTAAAGTTGGGCTTGCCTAAAGAGGCAAGCTGGGACCCACTGGGAAAAAATACGTTTATCAGTGGAAGTTTCGTTGTTTGGAATGTGGTGTTTTTTTTTTTTTTTTTCTTTTCATGAGGACAGGATGCCTCTTGATCACTTTAGTGGCTGTAAAGCATGACTAAAAGTTAATGTATATTTTAACTTCTTGAAGAGAACTGTTTATCTGAATCTCGGTATAAGGCCTTCCAAATCTTCCCTCTTTTGTGCATTAGTAAGGATTTCATTTGGGAAGGTGTAATAGTCCAGTGTGGAGGCATGTTTTGAGAGTAGGAGGAAGATGGATCCTTTAACCTACCATAAGAGTCATCCCCTCCTGATAGAGCAGCTCCTCTCAGGTGAGTTGTGTAATATTCTGTGCCCTCCTGACTTAATCTCTCAATTTTGTACCTGATTCCCAGAGCTAGGCTAGTTTTTGTGATCTGCAGAGAGTGTTGTAGCCATTTTCTTTCAGGCTCTTTGTTGTTCTCTTGAGTTTTACTTTCCCCCATGGAAACTGGGAATATTTGGGTGAGCATGAAGGCCACGAGTCACATGACCAACATCCTAAATGTGTTCCTGCAGAAATCACAAGTTAAAGTTAATGTATGTTTAATTATATCATCCTGCCCTTACTAAAGCAGGAACTTAATCAGGTTTTTCTTTAAATTTAAATTCATTTTATTTGTTAATCTTCTGAGTCTCTGCTGCTGTTCAGGGCAGTGATTACTTGCTTTTGGCTTCCTCTGAATCTAGAGATGGCTGTGGTTTAGAGTTTGATCTATGCATATGGTGTCTGAGATACCTTAAGGTCCTTCATGATTAAAAGCGTTATGACCAGCAAGTATCACTGTTATCTGTCACACTGAGCAGCTGAGGCTCTTGCAAAATCATTCATTTTGGAGTACTCTTAAATGTTAGCCCATCCATTACAGGCTGATAACACAAGGTAAGAATAAAATATATGGTTTTATATTGATTTTTATACATAGAGAAATTGAAAATGTGAAATATTTTTATATTACTTATTGATTCTCAGCCAAGACCAGAGGTAACTACAAAAATAAATAAAACATAAAGTAGATTATATATACCTCATACATTTCAGAAGAAAGTTAAGTCCATGTTATCACCTGTCATTATGTAATGATGAAGTGAGTGGTTGCAGCCCATCTCCCTTCAAGGATTTGCCAAACTGCACAGGTTAGTTTTAAGAAATTGTTGAAACAATTGTAAAAAAGGTAGCAGTTGCTTAATTTTGCAGATACTTTTAACCTTTGAAGCTGTGTGCTGTTTTTAATTTGTGGTGTGCCACATCATATGTAACTTCATTGCCTGTTATTCAGGCCACGTTTTGCTGCCGTTAAATGTCTCATGTTATTTAGTTGAAGCTCTTTGAAGGGATGTGGGTCATCAGCCACACTTGCATGTGGTCACCTGCCATGCAAGTCATAGCATACAGTATTTAATTTTCTGTGGGCATAATTTTCTGTGGTGACTGGCAGGTACTTTTATTAATACAATCTTAAAGTAATTAGGAATTTTTGCACATGGCTACAGCTTGTATTTCCGGGATAATAGAACTCTGAAGAAAAATGCTTTAGATAATTTCACATCAGCCAAACTCAGATTTGCACACTGAGATCTGGAAAGAGTAAATACTGTCTCACCTCTTCTTGTGTTTTACCACGTGCTGAACTTGTTCAGTTGGGGATGCAACATGAGCATTATTCCTTTTGAATGTCAATTGCCAGTGTGAAAGCACTCCTTCATTACTTTTGGAGCTCATTAATTTGGGGCTCCTTTCAAAGGAGTGATAGACTTCTTTCAATCTGCTTCTGATAATCCTATTCACAGTAATGCTTTGGAGAATAAAGGAGCAGATGAATGGGTGTAATGGGATAAAAATGAAGAGTGGGGGTAATGTTTGGTGTGTTTAATTAATCTGTGTGTGATTCATGGCCTTCAGAAATCATGGCATGGATATGGCTTCACTGACTACAGCTTGCTCTTGGCACTGTCAGTAGATGAGGTTTTGGAGTCTCAAATTCAGTTGAATTCTGTTAGTGACCTGTGAAAGAAGGGGTTACTATAATGGATGACAGACATGTTACCTGGATAGATACAGTGTCTGCTTCCTTTGACATCTGCAAAATTTTACCAAAGATTTATAGGCTTGGAGCCGATAATTTTAATAGAGGTTCTCTGCATTTTTCTTTGTTTCCTCTCAATAAAGTACTTTTTAAGGCCTACCCAATCTTGATAACATCATCTTCTGGAACTCTGCTAAATGGGTCACGAGGAAGGTTTGTGAGTGGTGGACTGTATCATCCAGAAATCCACTGGCCTAGTAACTGAAGAACTGCCATGATTTCCTGTTGATCTGATTTGGTGAAGCTTTGTTAGAGGCTACTTATGTCTACAGTTTCATTCTAAAATAATGTAATAAACCCCAAAGTAAGTGTATTGAAAAACTCTCACTGAGAGATTTCATGTACTTGCAGCATATTCAAAAGGCCTTCTAATTCAACGTTCTGTGGAACGCCTGAGCCCTATGCAAAGAGTGTAAGAAGCATTGTTCAACCCTGAATAATTCTGACATTAAATATCAGTCTTGAATTCATGTCCTGATTCTGAGATTTAATCAATTTTAAGGCAAGACAGTGATGCTGTTCTTGTGGTGAAATGTTGCTGTAGAAATCTGAGTTGAAGTCTTAGCGTTATTCTTAGGAGGATGACTTTTTGCATTTATGTGAAGGTGAGATGGCTTACAGTTCTCAAACAGTTGCATGGACATAACTGAAATGTTTGGTATTTACTGCCATTGCAGACTGACCATATATAGTCAGAAACACAACAGTTGTTGTCTGCCTTGTTTCTGTCTGTTGCAGTGTCAGTGTTTCTTGTGTTTATCATGCTCAAGTGTGTTCCCAGATAAACCTGTCACCACACAGAGCAGTGAATTGAAAGCAAGTTACTTGCTGGAGTTACATTTTAAGCCCTAAGCTACTCTTTAAAAGGAAATTCTGACAAATACTTTGATGTTTTCAATGGCCATATTTAATGTTTTTTGATATTAAACAGGGGAGGCAAGAGTCTGATGGCATGGAAAACACTACCATTCACTGGCAAGAAATTGAGAGCTTACTTAAAGGGCCATTTACTAAAGGAAGGATATAGGGATCTTTTGTATTATATTATATTCTTGTTTGTCCCTCCTCTTATCTTAAAAGTAAACTTTCTCATCCTACATGAAGAAGTACATGTGTGTATTCTGCATCTGCATTGCGTTCTGGGAGGCAGAACTTAAATGGCTTAAAATAACCTGTGCTGTACCCTCCTTTCATCAAACCAAGAACAGATCCCCTGCAGAATAGCTTTTGGCATCAGCATCACTGGATCAGGTGCCCCTGAGTGGGAAAGGGAATGAAGAGGTGGGTGTAAGGCATGATGGGGATGTGTGGTGGCTCTGATTACACATTAGGAAGAACTGGATAAGATGTGGAAGTGGAACTTCCTGATACGCAGTGGTGAAATAGTTGCTATGCAACAGAATCCAGTGGTATCTGAGTGGGATAAGAGATTGTATGGCAGGAGAGAAATGTCCTGTAACAGCTCCAGAAAGCTATTGTGAGAATCTGAGTTATCACGGCGTTGAATATTAGGAACATGCAGGAGGTATCAATCTGCTGTGCCCTGACTGATAGTGTCACTTCAGCTGGCTGGCTGAAGCAGAATCCTTTTATTTGCTGTAGCAGATGGAGATAGTATTTGTTGTAACAGAACAGGTGATTGTACTGGCTTGTATTGTTTAGTCTTGTGTTTTTAGAAAGGGTAGGTTGTTCTGTGCTGTGATGTGACCTTGACTCCCGGCCTTCTCTGGTACTTACTCTGCTTAATGTGTTAGTTCATGCCTGCAGAATTTGAGGCTGCACGATCTAAGCTAGTAAGTGTTCTGTTATTGGTGAGACCCCATGTGGAATACTGTATTCAGCTCTGGGGCCCTCAGAAGGACATGGACCTGTTGGAGAAAGTCCAGAGGAGGCTGCAAAGACAGGTTGAGAGAGCTGGGCTTACTCAGCCTGCAGCCTGCTCCCTAAAGCTCTAGGGAGACATTACCGGAGCCTCTCAGAACCCAAGGGGACCTACGAGAGATCTGGAGACTTTCTGCAAGTGGGAAAGGCTTTAAATGGACAGAGGGTGTTCTGGATTAGATACTGGGAAGGAATTCTTCACTATGGAAATGCTGAGGCACTGGCACAGGGTGGCCAGAGGAGCTGTGGCTGCCCCATCCCTGGAAGTGTCCAAGGCCAGGTTGGATGGTGCTTGCAGCAACCTGGACTAGTGGAAAGTGTCCCTGCCTATGGCAGAGGGATTTGAGGTCCCTTCCAACCCAAAGCATTCTAGGATTCTGTATTATAAACCATTGTGGGTTTTTTCTTGTTTGTTTGTATTTCTGGTCTCTCAAGTTTGAGACTGAGATGTTGGGAATTCTTTCTTCTTACTTTGGTATGTCCGTCCCCTCCTTAGTAAATGAGCTCCTGTTGTCAACTGTGTTTCTCTGGAACTGTAAAGCCTTCAGCCTCTAATAGTCCAGTTCAGGAGTGGGTGACAGGACTTTCTTGGCAGCAGTACCTCCTTGTGGCAGGACACAAGAATGGCATAAAATTCACTGCATTCCATGTGCATTTCACACTGCTGCAGTTAAAATTTAAAAAATGAGATGAGAAAGCCAGTTGTAAATACAAATAGAAGAGAGAAAAATGTGATACTTGGATGTGATTTCAAAAGGAGAAAGAAAATCTATTCAAAGAAATAAAAGAAGAAAGCATAATTTTGTTGATCTTTCCTGAACCAATGAAGAGCACTTGGCTGTTGTCAGTGTGATGCTGAGCGCTGTCTCTGAGGGGTGCTCGCTGCCTGTGGTTGGTGGCATTGTGGCAGTCTCTGGACAGACACAGCCTGGCATGAGCTGTCAGCTAATTGCCAACAGGCTTGTGGTCGTTGTGTCCCCCGGACATAAGGGCTTTGACTCCAGTATCAGAAGGCCTAAGGTAGTTTTATTATGATTGACTCCATGTTCAGGCTGAGGCTTAACGCCTAGTACAGTGCAGCCTAGTGCAGTGCTTGGTACCGTGCTTTCTTCTTAGTGCTTAGTACAAGAATGCCTAGACCTCCGTGATAATAACTCTGTATCGTTGGTTGAAGGAGAGATAGAGACCCACATCTCCACATTGTGGACCAGGGTAGAAAAACAACAGGTGTTATTTTGAGAATACAGAGATTGCTTATAGAAATCTCTGCAGGAAAGCGAAGTTTCCCTACAGGGAGAAAAAAGCTAGCAAGCTTGCAGAAATTCAGAGATTATCAACACAACACAGGCTCATAGTTCACTTGTTTTTAAAGGAATTTTCATGTAAGTTTTTGGATATTTTTGGTGCTGGATAAAGTGTGTGAATTTTTTCACACTACTCTAACTTTTTAAAAATTTAAAATTTTACCTCTGACTTTTTAAAAAATTACCTGTGGCTGAACAGTGTTTTACATTTCCCTGTGCCTAAGCAGATTTTGTAGGCCCGTGTAAGTAACAGTCATTTGACACAGCAGTAGCTGATCAGCTGATGGTAGAGCAACATTTACTTTGGGAGTCATCTTATCTGGATGTGTTGAACAGAGTCTTGGAAATATCTGCCTGACAGTAATTGTGTAGTTATGATAGATCCTGGCTTTGGTTCTTTGAATTGCTTTTTGTTTGATTGTCTAAAATAATTGAAATAGTCTGAATGCTGCTGTCTGTCTGAATTCCTATTTGTGCCACTAAAAGGACATTTTTTGTGTTGTATTGTTTGTGACAAATGTAATTATGGAAGAATATCCACTTGATGGGAATTTAAATAAAAATATATTAAATTGCATCAGGTTGTCATGCTGTCTACTGCAATTTAAGAAAGATTCAACATCATGTTGTTGTTGGAGCTGTCATTTTCTGCTGTTTGTACTTGTGGCTTCTATCTGTCTAGGAGCCTGCATCTCATGTCTCTATTTTAGGGTTATGATTTTGTGTTCATCTGGCCATCCCAGTTTATGTCACGCTCATTTCTAAGGGCTTGGTCATATTCAGACCCTTCTGACTTGTGTTTGTTTGCTCACAGAATTGCAGAATGTTGATGTTGCTGGTTCTTCCACCTTTCGGGTGCCATTTGTTGTTGCTCTTTGCACAAGGGGTTACCAGTTCTGGTGGCTGTTTCCCTTGTGCATAAAGCTTTGACTCCAGGTATCAGAAGGCTTAAGGTAGTTTTATTATGATGGCTCCAAGTTCAGGCTGAGCCTTTTGCCTCATACAGTGCAGGCTGGTACAATGCTTCTGTACAATGCTAGTACAGTCTTAGCACAATGCTTTCTTCTTAGTGCTTAGTACAAGAATGCCTAGACCTCAGTGATAACAACTCTTTATATCACTGGATGAAAGAGAGATAGAGACCCATATCTTCATATGGTGGAGCAGGGTAGAAAAACAACAGATGTGTGGCCTTGAGCAGGATATGGCTTAGAGAGATATGGTTACAAAATCTGTCTTTGGGAAAGTGATGTTTCTCTTGGGAATAAAACCTAGCAAGCTTGCAGTATGAAAGTCCGGAAATCAAAATGATGAATACCACATGTTGAGGGGTGGAAGGGACCTCTGAGGGTCGTCTGGTCCAATGCCCCAGGTCAGGCAGGGCCAGCAGTCTTCCCAGGACCATGTCCAGTCCGATTTTTATCATCTCCCAGGATGGAGACTCCACAGCCTTCCTGGTTGGCCTTCGCCATTGCCGAGTCACTCTTGCAGTGAAAAAACATTTTCTGATGCTTACATGGAATCTCCTGTGTGTCAGTTTGTGCCCATTGCTTCTCCCCCTGTTGCTGGGCACCACTGAGAACAGTCTGTTCTCCTTTTCACCTCCCTCCAGGTATTTATGGTGTTTGTCATTGTTGTCCGTATTGTTGAATTTCATTTACCAAACTTCACATTGGAGAGCAGTATATTGTTGTCTACTGGCAGTTACTAGCTCCATGGCACAAATTCCACATTATGTCAGTCAGATGTTTGAGTGTATGAGGTTTTCAGTCCATTAACTTGTATTTGTAATGAGAAGGGCAATATTTGATTCCCTTCTGTGACCAGGAATTATTTACTAGCAAGGACACCAAAGTACGTAGTAATATAACAAGTAGTGACTAGAACAGTTTAACAAAGCTGCTGGCTTTGTTGTGTACAGTAAAGAGTAATAGTGTGAGGGCCAAGGGAATTATTTCAGAATTAAGTGATGCTGTAGAAGAGAAAGGGAACATCATGGAAGATGTGGAACATTAACCAGCATGATCTGTAATAATTGACCTTCATTTCAAGGCGTTAGGGCAAGAAAGAGATACCAGATTTATTGGTAATACTTGTGACTTGCCAAATAAATGACAGAACTTCAATGACTTCCTTTCCTCTGGGTGTTGTGATGCAGCCTAAGGAAATTTGTCTTCCTTTTGCAGGTCAGGCCCTGCAGGTGTCAGCAGAGGCGTTCACCAGCGATCCCTGCTCCCTGCCCAGGAGGCAGGCTGTTGTCCCAGCAGCTCGCTCCCTGCTGGCCGCTGTCACCAGGCTCCTCATTCTGGCCGACGTGGTGGACGTGGCCTACCTGCTGCAGCACCTGGCTGTGGTGAGTAATGCTCTGCTGACCCTGCTCACCGGGGCTCCTGTTAGCCACAGCTGTGTCTGCTCAGGGCTCCCTGGGCATGGAAGACTCTCTCTGTACTTCAGCCTTGCAGGTCTCATGCACATAACACTTGGGGCAGCTGGGGCAGGAGTAGATTCTAGTTGAGATTTGTAAATGGACCAAAAATCCTCATCTACATGCAGCTCAGCATATTTGATCTATTTTTGGTTCCTTTTTTTTCCACTAATACTTTCAGTAATTTATAAGAGACAGATTTCTGTTGACTTCCTAATATTTCAGGGCACAGGTGAATAATAAGTGCCACCTCTCATAATGCCTCATGCCACCAGAGAACAGAGTGACTTAGAGGACTGTGTTGAAGCAAGTTCAGTTTGGTGAGGATGAGAGAATGAAAATTTGGCTCCAAATCAGAGTAGGAAAAGTATTTCATAATAAAACAATGTTGTGTGGGTTTTGATACTGGGCTTGAAAGATCTGCCACTGACAACTGCTAGAGATGCACCACAGGATGAATTAACACTGACTTGCAGAAGCTTCTGTGTTGTTCAGTATGTTTAAATTTGTCAGCTATAAATAGGAATGGCCTATGTATTTTGTACTGTTTGTGGAAAGTGTTCTGAAATTATGATATTTTTCATGGTTCTCTATTACATTTGTAATGTTTATTTTTATAATCCTAGATGCTCTCTTCTGAGATGTATTAAGTATGTTTTACATGAGAGAACTAAAATGAGGTGGTTTTCCTTACTAGAGTTTGAGTATTTCTAAATGCCTGTCTAATTCACTTCATGTTTTCCATCTGAAAATGAAAACAAAAAATAACTGAAAGTGGTGAAAGAAAGCAGAGTATGATTTAGGAAAAACTCCAGCACTGCAGAGTGCCATTAAATTATCATCATCTTCCATATTTCCTCTTAATAGGAGGGAGAACTGAAATTGTAAATGAACCCTTAGAATAAATTAGTGTGGTATGACACTCTCAGTAATGCCTGTGGAAAAAGACTCACCCTAGTTGTTAGAGGGGAGTGTTACAATTTGCATGTCTGTTTTGTCTCTGCTCTGGCTGTTGAACTTGCCAACAGTGGTATTAGCTATAATATTGTCTTTTTATGTTGACATCTAATTAGGAAATTGACATAATGTGATTTCAACGTACGCTGTTGAACATTCCTTAGTTTCTAACAACTTTTGGTCACAGCTAACTGAGCCAGATGTAAATGCAATTAAATATTTTAATGAATTTCAAGTTGGCTCTATTCTAAGTGTTTAACTGAAATCATTATACTTTAAAACTCCCTTAGGAATTAAATTTTTCTTCAACATGGACTTACTCCCACAAAAAGACATTGTATTCACACAGTGTCAAAGTAGACCTTGTCTTTGCTGTATCAGCTCTAATATTCTTGGGTTTTGCAAGTTCATATGCCTTGAAAATCAACTCCATAAAAGTCCTTAGCCGTTTTTCTTTGCACTTGTTCTAAAACCTTAATACTTCTCTTCAGACATGGGTGTTACAGCTGTTACCAATTAAGAGATGGGAAATTTAATTGCTCTTTATTTCCCTTCTCTGAGCGCTATAATTTTCATGGGATAGAATGAAGACATTAGAAAGGACGAAACCAAAATTAATTTGAAAAATTAAAAAAATAGTAATAGTAGAGTAAAAGACATAAAAATACTAATCAAGGACTTTATTTGCATGTATAAAATGAAAGAAGTTGGTTCAGCATCATCAAAGAACTCTGTACAGTATTAGTGAGATCTTGCTCAATATGAAAGTATTTAATGGGGAATTACCCATTTAAGTATCTTTTTCAAACCCATTTATCAAAGAGTGCTGAAAGTCTTTAGTCTTGGTCACTCACTAAAATTAGTTAATTACAACACTGACGTTTAAAACCATACCTTTTTCTACTGACAGAGTACACTCTGGATCAATAAACTTTAATTTCCTCAGTAACCTGGGAATAAAAATAGGAAGAAAACAATGACAGTGTGACTGGCTGTTGTAGAAAGCCTCATCTACTGTTACCTGTCACATCTGCTTGTTGATGTATGTCTAGGAAAAAAGGGTGAACCTTAGCTGTCTCCTTCCAGTTTACGTAGTCTCTAACAATATTGTTTTCTCTACATTTTGCTTAGACTTAGGAGTGCTATTGAATTCTGTTTAATAAAGTCTTCATATTAAACAGTGTGTAATGCTGAATATTTTTTGTCACAAAAATACCGAAATGTGACTTCAAAACTAGAAATAACAGGTAAGTGAGTTTGAAAGGATTTGATAATCCTGGGAGGAATTTCAAACCAAATGTTCAAAAGCCTAGCTTTGTGAGCAGGAAATTAGCTTGTTTAGAAGTTTTGCTAATAAAGTGAGAGAATTTTGGCTATTTAATGAATCTATCAGATCTTCCCCAAGCAAAGAGTGAATAAATGTGTGTGTAAATAATGTTTACTAGATGCCAGTACAAACTCTTAGTGGCTGATCACATTCTGGCACAGAACACGTCTGGCCACTTGTGGAATTCACAAGCCTCTAAGACACTGAGGGTGCAGTGCCAACAGGAGGATCCTTTTAGAGTTCACTCAAAAAATAAAGTACATCACACCAAAAAAAAAAGATTTTCCTTCTTTAAATAACATTTTTTTAATAAACAGGGAAGAGTTTAAATAAATACCTATCTCTGTCTGAGTTTCCATGCTTAAGGAGTTGTAAGTCTCTAAAGAAACAACTGAGTTCTGAAAAATGTGGTCAGACAAAGGGCTGTCTTGTGTATTGCACCCTCTGATTCAGAGCTGTGTTAACAGCTTATCCATTATTGTTACTAATGCTCGATATTATTTAATTAAGTGAATTAACAGACTAATGGAATTGCTTAAATTTATTGATCAGAAGAGAACAGCAGGAAAATAACAAGTTTGGAGAATTTCATTCAAAGAGCATTGGCAGTCTGTCTTTCTCTAATCGGTTTCAGATCATGCTGAGCCGACATCTTTTATCTGCCTTTTTCCCCTTCATGTCATGCTTGTAGATTTACTGTGCAAGTCTTGATATTTCTCATGAATGCCTCAGACAGCATGATCTTTACAAAATGTTAGCTTAGAGTTATTTAAAACTCCTGCCAGGGAAAGAAAAAGAGAATGAATAGAGATAAGAAGCAACTTGTGAAGTTGGGCTCTGTGAGCATAGTGCTGTCTGTTCCTCCCTTTTATGCAGAGTATTCATCAGAATTAAAAATGTTCTGAGCAAGAACTCGGTAGGGTTACGTGGAATGAAAGAGCAAAGTCATCTTGGGCTGCTCTGTGCTTCAGGTTTAGGGGCTTGGTTCAACTCCCAGAACTGTAATTGATCCAAATCCCTGTGTGGAGCCCTCCTGCCCTGCAGTAGATCACTTTGGCACGTGGACTTGTGTGAGCCTTAGATCGTGCAGCCAGTCACTAAACATTTCATTTTGGACTGGGGGGGGTTTGTTGTGCTCCCCATCCCTGTGCTCAGCTTCAGGGGGTTGGGTACCTGGAAAACAACTGGTCCTGCTACTAAAGACTGAGACAGAGAAGTACCTCAGACTTTTCCTCGTTGTTTGTCACTGTGTTTCCCCCTGCATCCAGTAAAAGATGGAGATTATCCTTAGCCCTCCATTTGTTCCTAATGTGTTTATAGAAACCTTGTTTTTTACAGCAGTAGTCAGATTAGATTCTAACTTCTTGCCACCTTCCTTTGTTGGGCGTGGGTCACTCCCATGGCAGGGAACTTCTGGAGCATAAAGAGTATTAAGAAGGTGACAGGAGTCTTTGAGAGAAGTTTTGGCTTCTCCTTTGGTTCACACGCCTATTTATTTTCTCATCAGAGATTCCTGCTGCCAGAGGTTTGTCTGTGGTATGTGGGATGCAGTTCTTTGGAATCAGGGCTACAGTGTTTATCATCACACTCTCCAGATTCCATGGCATTCTGTGAGTTGCAGTAAATAACAGAGGAAAAGCAGCTTCCAAAGAATTGCTTTTAGGAGCTGGCTTTTTTGAAGTGAGCATCCTTTTGAGTGCAGCAGGAATCTGGATCCACTTCTGTGCTTGGTATAGGAGCCTCTTGACTGCTCCTTTTTAACTTGTAAAAATAAATAATTGTCAAGCTGTGGTATGATAAATTCTGACTAGAATGTTAAGTTGTAAACATAAAGCTTGGGGAGATCTGTAACACAGAGGTGGTTTGTAGCAGAGGTTAATACAATGCTTGAAGTCATCAGAGGTACAAGTGAGTGTGAGAAATCCATATTGTGTCTGGTGATGAAGTTGGAAGGTAGCATATTAGAAAAGCAGAGGCCTATTTGAAATGCTTGTTTGGACTGTGCAGAGGCCTGCATGCTCTGGTCAGTGAGCAGTGCTCCATTGCACTGACTCTCTCTGAACCTGTCAGGGAAAGAATGTTGCTAAAGGCTTCCCTTGGGATTGTCTCTTACTGTGTTTGGCCTCTACAGCAGCACACACTTACCACTGAAGTGCTGTGCTTATAAGAGAATAATATGGAAGTGGTGTTCTGAAATTTCCTTCTCTAGAGTGCTAATATAGGAAGGCAAATTCTAGGTCGGGAAAATAATCTTGGGAAATTGTCTTCTCCTGGCACATTATTTATTGGTAGTATAGTAACAGATTTGGTGTGATGTAGAATGGCTTGTCTGATCAACAATTCAAGCATGCAGAGATCATTCTGATCTAGAGAAATGTATTTTATAACTCACTTGTGCTTTGAGAGGGAGAAATGAGGAAATGCATGCAAAACAAACTGTATCTGCTTTATCATTAGAGTGTATGTCTTCAGATCTTCTTAATATGACAGCAAAATCATCTGATATTTTCTGAATGGAAAAAGCTGTGAGCTGCTTTCTGTAAACCTCTCCAAAGGAGGCACATTGCCTATTGCATTACAGCAAAACAGGAGACGAGCAGCTTTTTTCTCATAAGTATGTGTGTTCAATAATTGGAATTTAAGAGAGGTTGTGAATGGTTTTTTTCCAACCATATCGCTGGGTAATTTAAATAGTACATTTAGTTATAATTTAGTCTTTTAAAGAACCAGTACCTTATCAAAACAGGAAGGTGTATTTTTTCAATGGACAGTTTCCTTATGTCACAATGGAAATAAAATTTGCTTCTTGTCCTTAATTCAATTAATATTAATCCATATGAAAATAAAGATAAATATTTTACCAATAGAAAAAATAGTTCAGTGCTACTGTACTGCCCTGTGCAGTGGAAGATGGTAATGTTGAAATACATTACCACTGAATTGCTGTGTTGAAATACACTCTGTAGTATGTTGAAATACACTCTGAAATACAAATACTCTTTGACTTGTGCTGCTCTAGATGAACAAAAAAGAGCCATTTCTCCTAATTTGTAGATAAGAGTGGCTTTTTGCAGCACTGGCCCTAAGTCTAAACCAGCTGTGTAGAAGGAAACTATGTAAAGGAAGTGCAGCAGGCCCTTTGATTACATCATCGTTATAAAACTAGACTCCCAGGCAAGTGACATTAAATGTGTATGTAGTAGCATCATGCACAAACTGGAGAAGCAGTATCTGCTGCCCCCATCCCTCTTCCTGTTTGTATGGAGATTGTAAGGTGGTAACCAGGAATGTGGCTTTGTACTCTGTATGTAATGATGTTGCTTCCCACATTTCTGAATTATAAGCAATGAAGCACTTTGCACTGCATGTTTATAATCTCACGATTCTTTGTCCTGGCCTCTTGTTTAGCTGGTAAGCCATTAATTTTCGTGGCTCATGTTGAAGATGAAATACAGCCAATTTTGGCTTAAGCAGTATCAAAATTTTAGTATGATTAGTTAGTTTAACGTGATGTGATTTTGAAATGTGCAGCCACTCTGTCTCAGCCTCTTTTCTTCGATCTCATTGCCTCATTTTCGTTACATATGACAGCAGAGCAGAAGTTCCAAGGCTCCTGAAGGTGGGTAGAAGGATAGTGGAGAAAACCCTCAAAAATGCTGCATCAGGAGCTCATAAAGACAGCAGAGGATTCTCAGCTGTTAATCCGCTTTACTGCAGGAGAAACTTTAGACAGAGCTCACCTCTCATCTTTGACATTGCAGTGTATAAGATGTGAGACCATAGGACTTTCAGTCCTGATGCTTACAGTCATACTTACTAATTAGATAAACATGGCCAGTATCTGAGAGGAGGCTGCAGGACTTTACCTTACACTGATGAGGAACATCATACTTGAAAGGAGGCTATGTTGTAACACTCTTCTGGCCCATCCACATTTGTGATCCTCATCACTTTCAGAGTTCTGGTGGTATTTGTTGATTTATGGTACCTCAAATGGGACAGTGAGAGTTGCTTCACTTAGTTGGAGCATTCACTGTGTGTTGGTTTCCAGTAGGGTGAGCACGGAGCCTTCATTCAGCCATGTCTTGATGGTGCCTGCTCAGGACATTGGGGCTGCTGTGTTACCCACCCTGTGTTATAGGGCCAAGGTGCTGGGCTCTGGTTCTGCATTTGGTAGGTTTGGGGTTTCCTGTTAAAGGAATGCTGTGATATTAATGAATATAAAGTCATGCTCTTCTCTTTAAGGTACGACGTTGTCTGTGCACTATCTGTGCTGTGAAGTTATCTGTGGTAACAGATAAAATCTGATAAAATCATAGAGATATGTGCTTCACAGCACATGGAGGTATGATTTTATCACAGAGGGAAAATGAGTGCACGTAGCTGCCTAGCCATGCCACCGAGAGCAAGAGTAGTAAAGGAATGCTGCTTCTCACCTTCCAGAAGCTGTTCAAAGCACTTTAAAAACATAACAGGCAGAAAAGAGCCTCTGTGACTCTCTCATGATTATTCATATTTGGTTATTGGTAAGAGAAAAAAAAGTCAGGAATTCTGATATTTATTTTCACCTCTAGACAGGAGAGATGAGAGAGTTTTTTTTTACCACTCACCCCAGAACACTACTTCACACTGATAGAAGTATGATGCAGAAAGATCCAGATGTATTCTTAAGTTTAACACATCTGTTGATAACCTTTGTATGTCCAAGGCAGTTTTCTGATTTCCTGCTGATGACAGTGGAAAGAGCATATCTATGTTTTCTTAAAATTGCTTGGTTGGTTTTTTATTTACTTTTGAGTTAAAATTTTTAAAAGTGTTTCTCCCTTGCATCTGAAGACAAATGTGGATGTTCTGGCAGTTATCAGTCAATTTTATTGAAGCATGTTGCCCTTATACATTTGGTTTGTACTTGCTCATGCTCTCATGCTGCTTCTTATATCTCTTTCCAGAGAGCCAAATGTATTATTAATGTTTAGGTTGCTGCAGGACATAAGGAAGTGAGTGATCTTGCTATCAGAGCTCCTGCTAATGAAGAATTGAAGCTGTGGGATTAAATACATCCTTAAAAGAAGGATGATGATGTTTCTACAACTGTGTTGTAGTCCAGCATGCTGATGATTATCTAAAAAAAAAAAGACACCTCAATAAAAGACTGTACCTTATGTTTATTTAGGGAGTGTGGGAATCATTGGAGATCTTATCTCTGTATTATTCAGTCCCACAACAGGGTGCAACAGCTTTGGGCTAAGTTCTGGAAAAATATGTCGTGGTTTGAAGCAGAAGGTGCATGATGAACTTGCCAGAGACATTATAAACAGTTTCTTACACACTTCAAAAAAAGCAAGGACTATGGAGTGCTTTTGGTCGCTTTAAACTGAACTGAGGTCTTGTTTGCAAATGTTGCAATTAAGTTGCTTCCAGCTAAGGGGTTAGCCAGGAGTGGGAATTGATGGAAGCAAACATTACAAATGCAAGGCTTTCAGATCAGCTCTGGAGCAGAGATAAAATCTGAAAACAATAAATCATACAAAATTGAGAGATAATGAAGTCAAACAGAAAAAATAGAGAGTATTGCAGTTTTGTGTTAGCATGTGTGTTCTGTCAGCCATGTGGATACAGAATTCAGGAACATATACTTTGGGTGAGAAAGTTTTATATTATTTTTTTTGGTAGCAAACACTTTAAATGCAGTTAAAAAGTCTCCAGTTAACCTCTAGTAGTGCTGAATGAGGTAGAGTAAGATAAATTACAAATAGATAAAAACACTGCCTTGGCTTGCCTTTTGGTTATGAGAGCAGTGAGACTGAAATGAAGGCTGCAGAGTGGCAAACAAGACATGCTTACTTGCCTGAAGGTTCCAGGCAAGTTGTTGTGAATTGTCAGTGGAAATCCACTGCAGCTGCTTACTATCCCCGAGGAGAAGTGCCTGGGGGCTGTTTAGCATCAGGTACAGCTTGGGCTTGAGCTGAGTCACCTGCTCAGGAATGAGGGGGTCTGGAGCACTCCACATCCATGATCAGCATTGGCTGTCAGTTATGTTGTCTTCTTCTTAAAGAGGGACAGAAGATGAGTGGAGGTTTGGCTTTGTTTTCTTTTTTTTTCCTTCTACTCCTGTTGTTCATTATTCCAATTCAGTGGCTGTAGTTTAAGCAGAAGTATAGAGAAATGTGGGCTTTAGTTACTACAGAAGTGCTTGGTTTTCCAGAGCTGGCTGGAAAGCAATCCATTGCCTCATTCCCTGGGCACTGGTACCACAGGTGAGCTTCACCTGCAGGCCCTGGAACTGCAGTAGGATCAGTCAGTGTTTTGGAAGGATTTACAAGTGTGTAGTTCTTCCTGATTATATCAGTGTAAATACATGTTTATAGACTTGCTTCTGATGGTAATCACACTGATAACACAATGTCACTGAGCTGCCTGCAGCTTTGCAGCCGTCACATGCTCATGAGGTGAAGAAGGCTATTTACAGCTGGGAAAACAGCAAGTCAGAGGAGAAGGCTCATGATTGCCTGAAGGTAGCAAGGAAGCTGGACCTCCAGTTCTCTCCTGACACAATTCTTAACCTTTCTGTTACAGTTCCTACAGCTGGGCTGGCATTGTGCATCTCTGAAAAATACCAGTCCTATCTTTAATAGTAGTGTATGCATGAAAGAAGTTTTAAATTTAAAAGTAAGGTCTATAATGAAGTATAATTGGAGTTGTCACAGTTTTCGTGCAGAATGTGGGTATGTTGCCCAAGGTGATTATCCGGTCTTAAATTACTCTTAAGTAAATTAACTTCATAAGAAGCACCCTGTGGTTTCTAAGTTCTACTGTTATGCTTGATGGAATGAGTTCATGGCCTATAAAGTTGCATACACTTTCCTTAGTTGAAAAGAAAGTATTTAAATCTATGTGAATATATTACTTCCTGGAACTTGCCATAGAAAAAGAACTCACTTTCAGAGATTGATTGTGCGTGTTTAGTCTGACCTGTGAAGTTAGAGGACTTTATTTAATTGAGGAGGGCATATGTACAATGCTTTTAAATCTGTGATTGGTTTGAGAACAAAACTGTAGGAATATGTGGAAGGTTAGAGGTGACAAAGCTCAATAGCCTTAGCATTTAGTGGAAAATAGTTGTCATACAGAATGAAACACAGCAACTGTATGAATGATAATTTTTTGTTGGTTTTGTTTCTTTATTTTCCCTCACAGTTTCAAAGAACATTTGAATCTTTAAGAAATGTATCCAGTAAATCTGATCTACAGAAAACCTACCAAAAGTTTCAAAAAGATCTGGAAAATCTTGATTACTTGGCATACAAACGTCAGCAGGTAAGACCATGGAAGGTTGTAAGGAGCGAGAATGCTGGCCATAAAGAGGGTGGGTGGTAAAACTGCTGTGTGTGATGGAGTTACTCTTCTGTCAGTTGGGTTTTGTGCTTTGTGCAGTGTCAGGTAAGGCCGCAGGAGGGGGGCCAAGTCTACTTAATGCATATAATGCTGGACTGCCTGGGTTTTGGTTTTTCAGCAGAGAGAAGCACAGGCAAAACAAGTAAGTGAGACTTAGCAGACATTAAGAGTTGCATTGACATGTAATTTTCTAAATGGAAGTGTACAGAGGTACTATTTGCAATGTTTTACTTGAAAAATTAAATTCACCTAAGTTAGTGGAATCCAATACTTCCTGTGCATGCAAACCACTATTTTTTTCGTCTTTAGAAATGAATTTATGAGGTTAGTATGCATCAAACTTGGAAGTGCACGTGGTTTTTGACTTGTATTTGCAAGGTGAAGGTTCAATTGAATTGTTAACGCGTGTTAAATGTTGGATATTCTGTCACTTATACATAGCTTATGTGAAAATATCAGCTCATTATGGGTATTCCCTAATTTTCTGCTCTTGATGATAAAATAAGACCTTACCTCTTCTAGAGCACGAGGGTAAAAGCTGTAACATTTCTACGTAAGGGTCGGTGTGGTTTGTGTTTCCCTGAATTCTGTCACTTGGTGTCACTGTTGTCAAACAGTTAATGTGCTTGGGGCAGATCACTTGCAGCTATTTATGTAATTGATTAGATTACCTGTGTCTTAGTTAATTTGCATTGGTTATCTGAGCAGTAGTTATGTGGTTATGGTGAGGAATTTTTACCTGCTTGTTGATACCAAGATTTTCATTTCAGTAGAACTTGCTGGAGAATCTGCAGTGAGGGATTTGAAGAGTATATGTATGTATGTATTTAGTGTAGAAGATGCTTTGAATTTTGTCCTGCTTTGAAAAGGACATAATCTTTCTGTGAAAAGATTGAGAATTGGTTGGATTACTATGCAAAAATCACTGACCTGGTTTGGGACTGAAACTGTTGTGAGTTTGAACATGTTTATGGAGTGTGCATGTTTAATTGATAACAACTTATATGCACTTGTTTTAGGTTAAGGGTATATTCATAGTCCCTCTAGCAAAATGGTGAGTAACTGCATCTGTTTGGAGACAAACGTTTCTGTACAATCTGAGTGTGAATCCATTGGTGGTAAAATAAGTGGTTTATATGCTGAAAACAATGAATGTTGCTTTTGTAAGAAATACAGTTATCTGCTTCTGTACCTTTTCTTCAGACATGAGCCATGAAGTGCTATATAGCAATGTACTTCTTCAGTGGGAGAGCTTACAAGACAGATTTTCAAAATGTCCCGCATTGACTCTGATTAATAAATATAGGCCAAACTTCTATGGGTGGCAGCAGTATACAAGTGGCAAACTTGTTTGGGGTGATGGTTGGTCAGCATCCACTAGAGAAATTCCTTTGGGTTGAGAATATCTGTTAATAGCCAGGCTGCATTTTTAAATGTGCCAGGAGATAACCTGTGTCTGAGAAATGTAGCTTTTCTTTCTTATCCAGGAGATAGTCTGGCAATTCCTTTGAATTAAACAAGCTTTTGATTTCCTTGATACTGTCTCATCTCTGAAATTCGACAAAAAAGAACAGCTACATGCCACAATAAGTACTAAAACTTACTCTCTTGCTTTGTGACTTCATGGAATGTTTCCAGTAAAAGCTAAGTAAAGGTTACATTGGTTTGTATCAACCTAAATATGACCACCTTTGCAATATGAGTGTTTTCAGGGGAAGTGAGAGGACAAAATGTTAAAGCACTTGGGGATAAGGTGGGACTTAGTGACAGATCCCAGCTCTGCTTTTGGGATGCTTCCTTTTCTCTTGTGTGGGTCTCGGTCGCTGTTGGAGGGAAGTTGTCCATATATTGTTCAGCTGGAACGGCACTGGTTTAAGGCTGTTTATTATAATTATCTTATTGTAAGGTCATTTAAGGAGTGTTGGGCAATAGCTGCAATAAAAATGGACTTACAGTGAAGTTCAGTGGTTATTTAGCACCTCTCAGACTGAAAAATTGCCACCGTTGCTGCTGTTCTTAGTGCTAACAGTGCCTTTAGGATGCCTGTGGCAGTGCTGGCTGTAATCCAAAGACATTCAGTTTTTGACTAGAAGCCTCCATCAATGTGGTTATCTTATAGTTGACAATAGGACTTTAGTATGTGCACACACAAAAGCAGTATCCTGTTGCAAAGTATTCTGATTTAAAGTTTGCTTGTTTGATGTTGTTGATTGTATGCCCTCGAGGAAATTGTGTGTTAAAGGACTGAATCTATGGGAAATAATTTTGGTTAATCCATTTAAAAAATAATTTTAGGATTTCTTTCTGATGTTTGTTATATTTAGAAATGTTTTAAAAAGTTGTGTCAGAAACTGAAGGAGATAAGGGCTGTATCAAAGATATTTATGGGGCACACAGTGATTTACTTTGCTCATGGGAAATAGTGCTTCCAGAAGATGGAGCAGAGCTATTCCCTGTTCTGTTTCACACAGTCCCTTGTTATCAGTACTGCAGTTGGCTTCATGATTGTACAGGTCAGGTTTGCATTTTGAAAGTTTTAATTTTGAATGAAGACTTGCTTCTCCAGTCAAATGGTACTTCTTTTTGTTAAAGTGGATCAAATGCGCTTTTATTCTTCAGCTTTGATTGTTCACTTTGGTGGGAGAGAATCAGAAGAGTGAAAGTGAGAACTTGTGTGTTGATAAAGTAATTTTAACAGATAAAACAAAAGCCGTGCACACAAGGAAAGCAGAACAAGGAACCGATTCTCCACTTCCCATGGCTGGGCAGGTGTTCATCCATCCCAAGGAGAGCAGAGCCCCATCACATGTGACAGTGACTAGGGAAGACAAACTCCATCACCCTGAATGTCCTCCTTCCTTCTGCTCCTCCCCCAGCTCTGAGTGCTGAGCATGGCCCCACATGGTCTGGGATATCCCTTGGGTCACTTGGGGTCAGCTGTCCTGGCTGTGTCCCCTCCCAGCCCCTCACTGGTGGGGTCGGGTGAGGGCCAGAGGAGGCCTTGGCTCTGTGTAAGCTCTGCTCAGCAATGACCAAAACATCCCTGTGTTACCAGCACTGCTTCCAGCACAAATCCAAAACATAGCCCAGACTGGTATGAAGAAAATTAATTATACCCCAGCCAAAACCAGCACAGTATGAGATTTGTTCACTGAAGTGCTCCACTCCAGCAGCTGGAGACAAGTTTTCAAAAGAGATTATCACTTATCAGCTGGCAGGTTTTATTTTGTGGCAAACCCTTTAAAGTATGCTGAAAATTGGAGGGAGTTCAGGGTGAATTATTTGTTGTCAAGAAAACAAGCATGATGATAGAAAGCTGTATGACTGAGCTCCTTAAGTTATATGGAAAAGGTTATGGCTTAGAAATGTCAGGAATAGAGGTACTTAACTAAATCTATTCTGGTACACTGAAATACGAGAAGAGCCAATGGATGGAAGTCAGACAAGTTCAAACCAGAAAACAAATGAACATTTTTGACAATTAACTACTGAGAAGGTTTAGTTAAGAGGTGCAGTACATTAATCACTGCTCGTAGCCTTTCTGTCCATTATCCATGCCTTTTGAAAAGATAGGAAATAACTGAGATACAAATTAAAGGGCAGGAGTTATGGATCTTTCTATGGCTTGTGCTATTGAATGAATTTGAATGAGAATTCACTTTTTTTCCCCTCCAGATTTAAGAATGACAGTACATTTGGTTGTTTGTTGGAGGGTAAAGGCAGAATTATGTCTTCTGAATTGCCATCGTGAATTAATAAATGGATGAATTTGTTCACTTTTGTATTTACCACTCTACCACTGTCTAATCTTTTAGATTTTAGTGTTGGATGTGTTGAGATCTTGTTTAAGAATTTTCAAAGAAGCCTTGTACGTTACTCCAGAGTAATTTTAAGGACATATAGGCATTTGATTCCCATTAGATTTCTGAAAATTCCTTCTTTTGTTTTCTCCTTTAATATGTAGTCACAGAGTATTGATTATAAAATGAGACTATAGGTTACATTTCCAGTATTGTAGCTGCTTATCTCCCCTTGACATAGGAACAACATCTATCATGTTGTGGTGTAATTAAAATAGTTGATATATGCATTCATTTTTTAAAAAAGCAAACAACAAATTAGTCTCGGTAGCTAAGAGAGTGAAAAATTATGACAGTTCTGTTCTCAGCCACCTGACTTGTTTTAGTAATTCCATGATTATAGCTCTGTCATTTGGTCCTTGCTACTGTCTGTCCTGTGTGTCTCTGTGGCTTGCTTAATGGGTGAGGAGGTTTTCCTTTTCCCTGTTCACCTGAAAGTGCTCATATTCCCTGTATTTATAATTTTTATATGTATTCAGAGTGGGAGGGGGAAGACTTTCATAGCAACATTGCCCCAGCCTGTGCCATAGTTTTAACAGCTCCCTTGTTCAGTTGGATTTGTGTCTGTCAGTTCCAGGCTTGAATGGTTTTAGTTGTTACCTCCATGTGTGTGATTTTTCTGTTTTTGCATGGATGCTAAACCTCAGAGGAAAAAAGTCATGCCTCCCCTCATCTTTCCAAAGCTCAGACTGTTGCTGTTCCTATGAATTAGTTTTGGCTGTGCCCAAGATGTCTTCAGTTTGGATAAAATATTCCAGTCTTGTCTTGTCTCTGATAAATGTAGCTGAAATGTCATGGGAACCAAGGATGGATGATGCTTTACGTTCAACCAAGAAGTCCCCAGGTAATTTAACAACAAACAAACAATACAAAATTGAGTGTTGCAGTGGGAAGGAAATGAGATCTTCAGCTACAAATTAAATTATAGAGACAACTAAGTAATGTTAAAAGGGCATGACTTTAAAAGCTGTAGAGAATTTTGAGTGCATTCCATGGGGGACTTGGATACACCACTGATTTTGTATATGAACATTTGCTATGGTACCATGTATGTCTGCTATATGAAATTTGATGTGTTGGGTGGTTTATCTCAGTAGTAGGTACTGGCTAAGATTAGAAGTCTATTCTTTCAGTAGACTGGAAACCAATTTATTTTTTTCCTCCTAATGAAATAGAATGATACTTCAGGTGATATGTTTATGCTAATGTGGGATAAAACCAGAATTTGGGGATTGTAAATGGGTCAGGGTCTAAGGAGAATGGTTCTTAATGAAGCAGTGATAACTGATTTTATGACAGTTGCAGTATTCTGTTAGGCAGCAGTGTCTCAAGGGAAAAAACAAAACTGCAGTTTTATACAGCAGGAGTGAGGTGAGCTTTTTCACTTTCCTGTGAAGTGTTGCCTATTTGGTTGTTTCAAATCATACATTGTGCAGCTGACTGTTCCTGCCTACATGTGATGACTTGTGCCCATCCTTAATGTATCCTGTCTGAGGGCAGCACACCTATTTATGAACATTACTGTGAGTTCAAATCCTGCCCTACTGTGCACTAATGGTTCCTTGTCCTCCCTCCCCCTCTCCCTCAGGAAACACCTTTGTCTTTTCTCTTCTTTTCTTTTCTCTACTTTCCTTTTCCTCCATGGTGAGGCACCCAAAACAGACCCCTGCATAAAATGATTTAATGCATTTCTGTAGTTGCAGAGAATAATTGGTAACTGTTCTGAAGAAATCTCCATTGATTCCAGAGAAATTTAATCCATTTTCCCCATTTATTTATGTAGAAGTCCTCTGACGCTGTCAGAATCTAGTCATATTATGAGATATTTGCTACTAATTCTATGACTACTAACCCAGACTAATTTGGCAAGACTTGGTCTGGACAAGACTGTGGTGGCTATTACTCATTCCTGGATGTATTTCTAGATGAATAAAATAGTGTCTTTCATTATTTGCTGTAATTGTTTTTCCTCAGGAATCAGGAATAATTTCAGGAATAAGTGTAGCTGACTGAACTAGTTGATTGGTTTCTGTCCTGGAAAAAGGACCAGTCAAGTTTGTTTCCTTTCAGTCTCCCATTGTCATGCAGATTTCCACTGGATTAGTTGGTAGCAAGGAGTGTTCAGGAGCTTTGTCATCGGCCCCTGAATTCTCTGTCATCCCCGGATGGGTGCGTTCAGCCCACTCCATGTGAAACAGATTGCTGTTTATTTGGCAGGTTTTTGTCATGCCTCTCCAAGAAAGCCAGCATTAAACTGCAGTGGCTTTCAGAATTTCACATAGTTCCTCCTCCTTTGTTACAATCAAATCTTATAAATGTTATAAAATGTAACAGTTTCATAGTTGTGCATGAGAAGCAATATTTATATTTGGATGAGGTCTAAGTGCTGACTTCCTGTCTCTGGAAATAATTAAGGAACGTTATTTTCAAAGACTGTGCTGAGTTCTTTGTCCCTCTCCTAGATCTACAGCTTTATATGTTTTTATGGGCTGAAATCATCACCTAGTAAAGTGATACATAATTCTTAACCATATTTGAAGGAGAAAATTCATTCCCTAATTTTCTGGGAAGTAACATATCTGCATATCCTACAGAAAAAGCAAGATTTAGAGAGGATGCTTCCTTTGTTGAATACTATAAAAATGATGTATGTGCTATTTTGATTTGACTTTTCTTTTCTTTCCTTTTTTTGAAATTAAATGGCTTGGAGCAGTAGGGAGTGGTGACTAAATTATTTACTGAATTGTAAAGGAAAAAAAGAGAAGTGGGAGATATGTATATAAATGTCTTGTAAACATTTTTGAATTTGCTTTCTCACAGCTATCTTGTGTGACCTTCAGCAAGCCTCTTAGTACCAGATCTACTGGAGGACATCACTAAATGCCTCCATCCAAGAGCTAAAGATTTATAGGTGTACAAGGACTTGCCAGTAAGGTTCCGTGGATATTTTAAGTTCCTTTTTTCAGGCTATGACAGATTTATGTCAGACTAGACAAAAAGTTCAGTCTAAGGACAACTGACATTTTTACAGGCTCAGAGGCAGTATGTAGCATGTAGTCTGAGGTACTGTTTGTGTTTGTGGTGAGAGGTTTTTTTTGTTTGGGGATTGGGTTTTTTTTTGTGCTTTTTTTTTCTTGGTATGAGAAAAACTGCTATTTGGATGCTGAAAGGATGGAAGTTAGAAGTGCAATAACAGTTTGGAATGCAGAGCTCTGATTACTGAAGAGTGGCTAATGAATGATGTTATGTCCTGGTGAAAATGACAGTAATAGTAGTTTGTGAAAGAGTTATCTGAGGGTAATGTTGCATTGTATTGATCCCAGCCTGACAGACATACACCATCTTCTCACAGAAAGATAAATTCTCATATAAAATGTTTCTCTGCTTTGGCACTTCATAAAAATCAGATTAGATAAAACGCAAAGCCTTGCAAAATAACTGAGCTGTGAATGGAAAATGGTTTGGGAGCAAAATGTTTGGGAATGGTGGACAAATCCTGCAGGAGCACTGTTCCTGACGTGTTTGCTCCAGGAGCTGGTAGCAGGCAACGGCCAAAGCAGACTGCCAGGAGCAGTTGTGTCTTGCTGTCTTTAGCTGAAGGCTGAGCTTGTGGTGCAGTTGCTGTGGCCATAGTACTTGTCCATTCTTCAGTGCTTTAGTAGGTACAACATCAACATGGGAAATAAAAACTTGAATTTTGTGCAGGTTGTAGGGTTTTTTTCTCATGTGGTAGCAGGTTAGGAGGTAGAGGTGGTGATCTCTGTGTCTCCTGTGAAACTCAAATTCTGTAACCAGTTAGGATTATGTACCAGGGGACCTTCTTAGTTTTTCCCTGGCTCACAACCTTGTTTTGAGGGAAGAACTTGTTAGCTCTGTTTGTGAGAGTTCTGACCCTTGGTAATTGTTCAGCCTTTGGATTCCAGCTGTTCCAGCTAAGCTGGAACAATGCTACACAGAGCTGAAAAAAAACCTAAAAGAGAGAAATCACCGTTACATACCCTGACAAATTATTTAGTCTTGCCTTGAATCCAAGACAGTATTTCTACTATGTAGTCTGTGTGACCTTGTCAGGTTGGCCACTTAGTCCTTCTTTCTATATGTTCTCTCCTGTACACATCCCTGCCCCCTGTCCTGCATGTTCTGCATCAGGTTGCTTGCTGTATTTTCCATTTGCATAATCCCATGTGCAGTTTCCCTCTAAAACTCACTCTGGTCATTTAGCACTTAAGTTTCTTATCCACCCGCTTTGCATCACTTTTTGCTTGCATTGTCTCCTTCTTCATCCAAGCCTTTGTCATCTGTCATCCACACCTCATTTCTGTTGGTATGTTCATTCATTTTTTCACAGAAAGGTGCTTATCACATTAGATTCACACAAACATAACAGCCCCACCCCCACAGATGCTATCTCCTGTTTTCCTGTCTGTCCATGTTCAAACAACACCATGCTGTTGGGGAGGTGTTTACGTAGGGTCTGAAGGATCACCAGGAAGAGTTGGAGTGTGTGCATGTTTGGACAGACAGGTCACAGGGGTATTGTGCGTGCAGGAAGGAGGGCAGAGGATGGGTCATGACAGAAGGCACTGCCCCAACCTGATTTTGGCCTTCCTGACCTTGACTTCCTCCTTTCCATCCCTCTGGAATTCCAGGTCATTGTCATAGCACAGCCAAGATGCATCTGATTGACTGTGATATATAGGCCTGTCATCATTGGCTCTTTTTCTCATCAGGGACTTGGGAAAACAGTCAGACCTTGGCCTTGCTTGATGGGGCTCACCAGGCTCCAATATTTTCCTTTATTTGCTATCCAGCTTTTTTTAGAACATGGGTCTGTAAGTTCTTAATGGTTTGAGAGTGCTACAGCTGGTTACTTTTCAGCTATCAGTGGCTATTACTCAGCTGATCTATCTTGAAGTTTGCCTTTGTGTGATTTAGTCAAGTTGGCCTTTATAGATGGTCGTTATGGAAGAAAACTTTCTTTGGTAAGATTTTGACACTTGTAACAGTGCTTTTATAGCTCATAACAATACTTTCTGCTGGCAGTGGGACAATGAAAGCTTTCCTATATCAAATTTAAATTTGTTTTTTTCCTTGAGTAAGAACATTTGAGTTTTTTCTGCGTTAATGTAACCATGGATCTAACTTTGTAAGAACAAGATACGGTATGTAATAAAATCCTACTTCAGTCAAGATTTATATATGAAACAACAATTATATTAATTTTAGCTGTAACTTGGTTCGTTGGCACTGGAGGAAAGATGATTTATTTTGATTTGTGGGAGAGAGAAGTACAAACTGTACCACAGGACAGTCTTATGTGGTTTATTTTAGCTAGATGACAAATGGTTGCAAAAAAAAAAAGTGTATTTATCAGCTTACATTATCTGCAGTTATGAAATTCAGCACTGGATTCAGTAAGGTGGAAAAGGTTAAGAGACCACATAGTCAAAGAGTACAGTTATGTATCTTTTTGGGTAAAGAGAACTGGAGGCTGTGATCTGCTAGTGATGATTCCCTCTTTTGTTTCTGGGAGCTGGGAAGGAGGTGTCTGAGCAGTTCCCACAGAAGATGTGTCTGAAGTGGAGAGTGTTTTTGATTATCTTAAACATATACTGCAGCATTTCTCCTCTTCTGCAAAGTTAGTAGAGGTCAAAAAGTTACTTCAGGATCTGAAAAGGTTATGCAGCCTTTCGTTAAAGTTTCTTACTGATTATTAATTTGTAGACAAATAACAGATGTGCCTGTCTCTGGGTAAAATTCCTGGCAAAAGCGACATTTTCGCTAAAAGCCAGTATTCTTACAGCAGTATTTGTATGTCAAGGATCTGAACCTAAATGGAGAGCTAAATTGCCTGTAACTAAAATTTGATTGCAGACCAAAATCTTGGAGATGCTTGTAGAGACCCTGAGAGGCATTCCCTAGGTTAGGGAGACACAAGAAGCTTCCCTCATAAGATACCCAGTTCTGTTTAACCCCATGTGTTCCCTCCCCCTGTTCCTGCTCCACTCAGCCACTCCCCCCCTTTTCCCCCAGTGGCCTCTCACCTTTGGACTGCCCCGATGCCTTGGGTCAGCCCCGGGCTCTGGATAGAAAACCCTGGTCTCTCCCCATGAGGAGGGGCTCTTGGACTCTGAACATGGGGCCATGCGGCAGAATGAAACATCTGTGGATACCTTGTAATGCCTCTCTTGCTTCCTTACCCTGGACCTTAGCAGCAGCTAACCCAGACTGCAACACATGCCGATGATATTTTATTGCTAAATTAATGGAGGGAATTAGAGAGGATAGGTACAGAGACAATACAAGGAGTAATATTACTCCTCTATTTTCTGTCCCCCCAATTTTACAGGTTGGTTATATTTTTTAAACACAAGTAAAATGATAGCCAGGTGAACTTCTCCACTTGAACCTTTGCCCTGTGAAATCACTGGGAGTGTCTGTGGGAGAAGTGAACTGCTTTTCATCATGGAAGGGTGGGTGTATTCCCTGCTGTGGTGTGAAGAGAGTTGAACCTGGGCGGTCAGGGAAGGGAGTTAGTGAGAACAATAATTGAAGGCATGCTAAAGAGCTCTTGATCCTGGCCTTGGCCACCTTCTTGACTTAGTGAAAATGAAATGGAAAGGTTTTTATTTGCTTTGAAAAATGGTTCATTAGAATTGCAAAGAGCTAGCTGAGAAGCTGTTAAGAATCTTGAAAAGGTTAGAACAAATGAAAATTAATTTAAAGAAATGTGTGTACCTGTGCCTGCATGCTACATGAATCTTGCCTCAGTAGTCAGGATAGTCTGGAAAGGCAATATGCTCCCATCCTAAGTGTCTTTAATAGTTTAGGGGAGAAATGAGAGATGCTTCTGACATAGTTACAAAATTAAAGCAGTTCTCAAGGGAGGGAGAAAAAACAATTCTGAAAATAAAATATAGACAGTAATAATGTAAAAAAAGATGTGAACACTTCTGGAGTCTTCCAAAGAAGATGCAGAAGAGAAATATTTTAAGATAATTCAAAGTAACTCAAATACATTCTCTCTATATCCTTCATTCACTGCCTTTAGTAGGTCATTTCTTCACTGCTTTTAGTAGTGTCAGTAAAACAGCTCGTAAAGTCTTTGTAAGTAGATAAGCCTTAACCCATCTTACAGGAGTCTTGCCAGAGGTGTTACTAGGAATGAGATTCTAAAAAACGTTGTTAGAGAAGGCACTTGAAGGATTTCTGCAGAGAGCTGTCACCTTTCCACTGAGTGCTGGTGGAAGTCCCTGTGGGAAGCAGGAGCCAGGGAGGAAGCAGAGCTGAGCCAGTCACCCACAGAGCAGTGCAGAGTGTGGTCCTGGTGAGCCAGCGTGCCCTGGGTGCCACTGTGGGGTGACCTGCAGGGTTACTGCTCACACACATCAGCCTGGATCACTGACTGCCCACGTTCTACAGCAGCAAATACTCTAAAACCCCAAGCAGAAAAGCCTGACCCTAGTGCATTCATCACTGTTCTTGGAGGCAGCTGTGACTGACCTGCTCCTGTTCACATGTGAGGTCACAGAATCACTGACAGCTTTGGGTCGGAAGGGACCTGTGGAGGACATCTAGTCCAACTCCCCTGCATCTTCAGCTGCATCAGGTTGCTCAGAGCCCTGGCCAACCTTACCATGAATGTTTCCAGGGATTGCCATCTGCTGCCTCTCTGGGAAACCTGTCCTGGTGTTTCACCCTCTTTGTACAAAATTTCATCCTTCTATCTACTGTTAAATTTACCCCGTTGTAGTTTAAAACCATTACCCATTGTCTTATTGCAGCAGGCCCTGCTAAAATGTTGGTCTTTCTTGTTGGGCCTTTAGGAGGTGTTCCATCCTTCAAGGATGCTTTACTAAATATCCATTTAGTCTGATCCATGTAGGTTATTATTTTTTTTTTTCCTTTATGGATATTGCATTGTGCATGTGCCCTGTGAAACTGAAGTGCTCTGCCAAGATCTTGCTGTTTCCAGTCTTTCTGATACATATTTGACAGATGTAGAAAATATATGTGTGAACATGACTGCGTCCTCTCAAAAAGCTGCCTCAGGGATGGAACTGACCCATGTTCTGTGTAGTCAGGTATAAAAACACTTAAGGCACATCTCACACCATTTAATAAAACAAAAACAGAATCAAAACAAAAAATGCAAACCACAAAAATTACACAACAAAATGCCCCTCTTTTGGTGGGTCTAGATGAATTGAGGTTAGCTTTAAATTAAACAAGGTTTCAGGTTATTGCAGCATGTTTGCCATTCTGGTTGTTAAATTAGAATGATGGACATAGGGAGCAAAAAGAAAAGTGCTCCTAGTCAAAGAATGTAGTTTGACATAGAGCTTCCTTTGAGATTGATAATGTGAGTGCTGTAGAGGCAGTGCTAGTGCTAGCACTGGTGGGAGTTGTTCTGTAAAATTCTCTGGCATATAGAAAATTTATTTAGTTAGAAAATCAAAGTTAAAAGCTGAAGCATGTCCATCACTTAAATAATAAAATGCATAGTTGCCTCTTAGCAAGACGTACTTAATTGTAATACTTAATCCTCTTTTTTGGAAAGAAGTAATGCTAATAAAATGTAACTAGTTAAATCTTACAAAAGTTTTAAATTAGACTTTTTACCATGCTCATAAATTTTACTGTTTATGGATACTGTAAGAATGGTTTATGGACCTTCCTATAAAGACTTTAGGCCCTTGCATAATAATTTTGCTGCAATATTGTTTTATATGTCACAAAAATGTCACAATGATTTATTTGTGACTATCAGTTCCTCTGCTTTCTCTTTGTAATTAGAGAATAACATGATAATTTTGTTTGGAAGAGACCTCCTGAGGGTCCTGGTACAACCTCCTGCTCAGCTTGGATCAGCTCAGGGGTCAGATGAGGTTACTCAGGGCTTTATCCAGGCATGCCTTGAAATTTTCTGAGGATCAGACTGTTCAGCCCCTCTGGGCAGCGTGCTCCACTGTTGGGGTGTCCTTCCACGGAAAAAGATTTTGCTTTTATCTAACCTGTAGCCTTCTTTTCCATTTTATGCCTGTTGTGTCTTGTTCCGCTACCATGCAGTCCTGTGCAGGCCTTGCCTGAGTCTTACTGCGCATTTCTCCCATGCAAGATACTGTTAAGTAAAGTACAGTGCATAGACTTTATAAATTCTCTTGTCTGTATGTGTTTATGGTTCAGGGCTTGTTAAAGGCAGTATCATAAAGCTGCTTTTTTGGATTTTTTTACACCTGAAGAAGCTTGCTCCTGCAACCCCATACACTGCTTTCTTTTTGTAATCTGCAGCATTGGCAGACCAAATGACTTAAAATTCAGTAGTTTGGTAGAATCAGTTGTCAGTCCAGCATGTGGTTGTTTTGAGTGGAAAAGGCTTTAATCTTATTTCACAATTGTTTTGCAGTTGTCTTGGAAGATTAATTATTTTCCAGTATATCTAATCCATAGGTTTTTTTGAATATAGAGTACATAAGTATAGTTTGAAAGAACTGTAGAACTCATAGCTATGTAGTTGTAGATCTGTTCATGCTGTACTGATAAATACCTTGTGGAAGTAATGGAGTTGTCATAAGACAGAACTTCTGCCACCTCCATTATTAAATCTTTCTGTAGATGGTGGGTAGAGACTTGGAGAAGTTTTTTAATTGACAGGATTTTACCTGTATGCTGTAATTCATTTAGACGTTGATTCTATGCGGTACAGTGGAAAAGTTATTTCTGTAACAGAAAATGTAAAATTGTATTTTCATATCATGTCCATTGAGTGCAATGCTGTCATGACAGGAACAGACCAATGCAGCTGCTGCACTGTAACAGAAGAATGATTGGTAATAATCTCCCTGCTGCAGAGAATCATTCACTGTTCTTACTTTAATACAGTTTCTAAAGAAGAAATCAGAAATGTTAGGTGTGGCTTATGAGCAGGATTTTAGGACAGTTCTTGTAGGCATTGCACCTGTTTTCTGTGGGCTTTGTACTCCATAAACTGGACAGTGGCTTAGTGAAATGATATTGTTGAGTACATTTTTACAATTACTGCTTTTTGTGAGAGACGGATGCTGTGTGATATACACATGCTGCTAATTCTGCATTTAAAGACAGAAACAATGCAAAGAAATGTGTACCTTTTCTGTTTTGTCTTACACTGCCTGTTGTATACATTTGCTATTTGGTTTGTTTTTGTGGTATTGAATAATTCTGATCCCATAGAAAGGTCTCTTCAAATGCAAACTATTAAAAAAAGCATATGTAACTATGTGACTGGACCGAGTTAAGACTTCTAATGTGAGAATTCCAGTCTAGCACTGGTTTGCTTCTATGAGCAGAATGCTCATACATTAAAATCAGGCAGCCTAGGGAAGTAATCCCCTATCTTTGTCAGTCTTCCTTGTGGTGAAATTGTCAGTCTTGTCTTTGCTTCTCATGTCTGATTCTGTTGATCTGAATGTTCGTGGTGCTGAGGTGGAGCTGTGTGAGTGAGTACTAGGGCCGGCTCTGCTGGTACGTGCTGTGTGTAAACACCAGTTGTTTCCAGAGGGCCTGAGGAGGCAGCTGGACCAACCTGGAGCCCTCCCTTTTTGCCATCCTGTGGTTTAGCAAACTTTCCTGGCTGTTTCATTTTAGCAGCCTCAGTTTGATGGTGTAACGTTGCTGAAGTGTAAGGGCTGGAGGTGCAACAGGGAATAGTAAACCTGGTTAAATTTCCTGCAGAGCCTGGTCTTTGAAAGCTCTTTGGATGTATTGGGTGTCACTGTTGAAAACCAGCATGCACATCCCCTCCCCAACCCTACAGAAGCATTATATTATGTTAACTTGTTGTCAGATACTGTGCATAGTTATGATTAGATTTAATGATATTGCATAAATGCTAAGCATATACAGTTCCTTTAATTTTTCATCTATTTACCTTGTGGTACACAATGTTTTAACTGTTTGCCTGTAGGGCTTTTTCCTTAAGATTAGGGTCTTTCTTCACTGTGAATGGTTAGAAAATACTTCATTTTCATAGCAATCCCCTAAGCTAGATGTCAGCTTTATTGAAGATTGAATGCTGTTACAGACGCATTTCTATCTGGAAAAAACTAATTTTTTTGTCTGGAACAATTTGAATAGGATAAACTTGGTTCAAGTTACCTTTTTATGACTTGTATTTTTTTTTGCAATACTGGTAAAACTCAACAGAATTTACTGTGACTTTAGCACGTTACAAATTCTTGCAATCATATTTTAGTGATTTATATGTTCTTGGGAATTTAATTATAGAGGTGGTACTGTTGTAGGAAATTCGGAAAGGAATTAGAAGATAGTGGCATAATAAATCTTAGATGGTAAGTGTTCTGTATTTCCAGATTATGTTCTCTGCATCTGGGAAATAAATTGTTTCAGTGGCCCCTGATTGCACTAAACAGTATTAATAAACAAAACATCAGTGTTTCAAGGGGATGAAGTGGAGCAGTTTTTCAGGTACTACAAAATCTACCATTGAAAAAAAGGCAGCTTGCTGGGCTTACAATTTTTCATCATTTGACTCTATAAAGATTTTATTAAGGAGTTGTAGGAGAAATCAAAATGTGAAGAAGCAGTACATTTTGAAGGTAAAAATATGAGCAGATGCTCTGGGCAGTAGGGAAGCTGCATAAGGCAGGTGTACAGAGCAGCAGGAGGTTTACACAAGTCAACATGCATCTTCATTCTAAGAAATTCAGTGATGAAAACTGGAAGAACTACACTGCTGTAACAGGGCAGTCATACTAGCACTGAGTTACAGTGCACTGGGGAAGGCTGGTGTAGTAGTGAATTGTGGGGCTTTTATAAAGTTGAATATTAGTGGGGATATAAATGATTTAGACTTATTTATGACAGACATAAGATCATTAGCTTAGAAATATGAACTGTTACTTCCATTCCTCTCTGTCTGTGAAGCCTGTGGGCTGTTAATGGTTTGTTAATTAAAGCATTACTCACACAAGGAGTCTTATTGGGGTCCTGTGTTAGTCCACCTCAGCATCATGGAACAGCTCACCTCCAAACTGGTTACTTGAAGCAAAAGGTTCTTTTCATGTCCCTGTCCAGATTTGTTGGTGTTGAGTTGGAGTTTGATGGTCCTTGTGGGTCCCTTCCAACCTGGGACATTCTATGATTCTGTGATAATGAACACAAACCAAACTGGTATAAGTACATTATATATTGATATTGTAAATGATTTAATCACTCTTAACAGTTTTTACTGTTGAACTGAAGTCTAGTGCTTTACTTCAGGAACGCTTGTGAAAGAACAGGCTTTGTGCTTTTAAAGAGTCGTCGTGTGCTTTTGGGCACAAATATTTCCTTAGGATCATATTGTATGACAATGTTAATTCACCCTTAGGAGAGTAAAAAGACACTGTTCTTATGGTTCTGTAATCCAAGCCAAAAGGCCATATGGCTTTGGCTTGGATTGCAGAAGTTTTTTAGTGGATAAATATCCTGTTGAGTCAAATGGGACTTCTGTGTACAGAGACTTAAAGCATCAGTCTTCATGGCCATAATCCAGTAAAGCTGTTTAAATGTGTAAGTAGATTCACATGCATGGAGTGGTGCAGGAGCTCTCTAGAAGTTTATGCTTTGTTTTTACCTTGAAAAAACCTGGAAAATAATTTTGTTTTTAAAAGTGTGTTTCCATTGAACTTGCACAACATTATTTTAATTTTGTTAACAGTTTGTCTCTGAGAAACCTTTTAGAAAAGGGAAAAAAAAAGAGGCAGGGGAGGAGAAGGGAAGAGTTTTGATCAGGTAGAATTGCTGCATTTTGATGCTTGTTGTCAAGATAATGTTAATCAACTGCAGCAAGTTTGAAAGTTCTGTTCAGCACAGCTCAGTCACTTACTGAACAAGACCACAGTCAGCTATTCAAAACAAGATTCCTTCCTAAGTCCTTCCTGACATTCACAGGGGTGCTGTGATCTTAAATGCTCTTGATTTTTTTTTTAAATGTACTGGAAACAGATACGGACTTACGTGGACTTAGAGATTCTCTGGGTCACTTCATGATCTGTCTTGGTATATCTGCTTTGAAACAAAGGGGAACAGAAAGAATGGAGCTTGTGGTACTTTATTGTTGTGGCCCGATGGCAAAACAGAAATAGAAGAAGACAGAAAAATTTCAGAATTATTTCTAGGGGATAGGGCAAAAAAGAGATTTTTGAAATGCATTGTAAAATGATATTTCTTCTTCCATGATACTTCTGGCAACAAGGAGTAGTGACACAGACAATATTCTTCCATCTCCTGCCTTGTATGTCCTGTGTTCAAAGCATTTTCCTCCTTTATTAATGTCCAGCAAGTGACAAATAAACAAAATAGTCTGCCTCTTATCTCTATGTACCTGTCACTTGACAGCTGAACCCTGCTGCGAAGTCCTCCCAGTGACCCTGCCTCAAAAGATGCATTGAAGTATCTCAATTATATGGTCCTAAAGAACTCCTGGAAGATTAGTTAAAGTTTTGTAGGAAATTACTACTGTCAGTACACATGCATGCACAGAGTGACAACTGAGAAAATGATTTTTAACTATTATAATCTTCCATTATAGGAAACAGGGAAATATTTTGCACTTCTGTATTTAGTCAGACAAACAAAACCCTGGCTTCACACTTGGTTAGATGGAGTCAGTAGAGGTGGTTACAACAGCTGTTAGATTTCCTAGACTTGCTTCTAACAAATGAAAGGATGTAAGGTTGCAAGTGATAGAAATGCAGTGATATTGTTAGTATTTTTTATTGTTAAAGCAAATTACTGTATCATTAGTTCATAGTTTGTAGTGCTTGTAGGTTTTGTGCATGGTTTTTGTTTGGTTTTTTTTAAGTTCATAAACTGTGATGAGTGCCCGATGTTGTTCTTTAGTGCATTTGTAGGATTTTATCACAGGGTGCCACTTTGATCTGAGCTGTCAAGCTACTCTGGAAAGAAGCTAAATCATACGATGTGGTTCTGTGAAAAATGGTTTAATAACAATGGAACTGTACAGGTGTACATTTGTTCTCTGGCTTCTGCATTGAATAGTCTTACTGCAGAAGTAGAAAATTCACCAAAATAATCTCCAGTCGTTAAACTGGCATGCGGTTGGAACTTGGTCCCTTAGATGTTCACACAGTAATAAATTGCACCACAGCGCAACTGACCAGTTTTAATCAGTAGAAATTATATATCATTATAAAGCAAATAAATAATGAGTCGGTAAGCAGAAAAACCAAAACCCTCCAAACTTGTATCTCAATAATCAGATTGGTTTTGTTTTGGTACCTGTAACTATACCATGAATACAATGAGGAGAACAACTTGCACAGAGGTGTTGGGTCTTTGTTTTTTTCTTCCTCCTCTGCTGCAGAGGGCTCTGAAAAGCCTTTGGGGGCACTGTTCCTTAGGTTCAGAGGAATTCCAGAAGGTTCAATTCTGCTTATTGGCAATGGATCCAGCTCTGAAATTGAAGACTGTCTCTGACAGAGTTCTTCTTGCAAGAAGAGTCGTCAGGGACAGGTTTTTTAGAAATAGTGGTGTTCCCTCCAGCCAGGGCATGGTGGCTGCAGCAGAGGCTGCGCTCAGTGGTGAAGTCTGGCTTGTGTCTGAAACTATTTTTGAAGATACAAGATACAGTAAAGACCTGTGTTTGATAAAACCTATCCACGCATTTAATTATGTAGGAATTTTTATAAGGACCAAGCGGGTTAACACTTGTCAGTGCAAACAGTGGAGCAAATGGTTTATTTAAAATACACATTGAAATGAAACATATTTCACCTTTTTTTTTTTTATCTTCTCTTCCTGCAGATCATTCCTGGAAGGGCCTGAGCAGAAAGAGTTTTTACCATGTTTTTGGTTTTGATGTATATATTGTGCTTGTGTTTTATTTACCACCAGCAGTGACACTGAAAACATATATAAGGAAAATGCAGGAAAATGTACTTAGGTTACTGTGTATACTGACTTTGTGTGCTTAGCCTTGGTTGGAAGATTTTGGTTCATTTAATTGCAACATTGGAAAGGGAGATAGTAATCCTGAAATGGTATAAAAGGGTTTTAATTAAATAAATAAATAAAATTATACACTAGTTTTTTCAGTTTATTTCCTCATATAGAGTGAACTTTCAGGGTAGAATCTTTATAATGGAAAATATGAGAGAAAGATTTCCTAGTCTTTGCTGGGGGTTGTTAAAAGAAAGTGCAAAACAGACAAGGATGTTTTATAATTCTCTGTGGGGGGGGGAAGACTACCTACAGGTTATTAATACTAGTTCTATAAATAAATTCAGTAATAACTGTACAAATTTTTTCTCTTTTTGCACGCATTTTATTTGTAAGAGGGGAATTAATGTGTCCTTGATACAATTATTTAAACAAAAATACAGTATTTTCCAAAATGAGTGGCTTTTCAAGAGAATTTATTTTCAGTCACTGTTTTTAGCAAGGAAAGAGAAAATTGCAGTAGCAGTAGAAGATATTTCTCCTTCAAAGCTTGCTCATTCAAAACGCCAGTCCGTGGTTTGAGTTGAAACACTATTTTTCTTTTGGCATTCTATTTGACATGCTCAGAGCTTTCAAATATTCATCATTAAGGCTGAAAGTTTTCATGGATGACATGTTCTCAAAGGTGAACTTATTTTTGAATGCCAGAAAAACCCACTGTCTAGTCCCTTTATTCATAAAGTTACGGGGAAGACAGACGTTTAATCTACTCTGTGAGATTGTTAAAAGTTAGCTTTGAGTATGTCCAACAGTCAGTATAGATTCTTGATATGTGCTTTGGTGCTTTTAGGATTAAAGCTTCTTTTTAAAATGGCAGACAGGACATACCGTGCAACTCTTTCTAATATGATTTTAACCAATCCTTGGATTCTTAAGGAACCATAAAATCCACATTCAGGCATAATTTTAAGGTAACATTTTTAAAGAATTGCCTGCTCCAGTTTTCCCTCTTGACTGATTCATGTAATGCTGGTGGTTTTATCACAGCAGCTGCTGCAGACAGGCAGATACAGTTTCCTTTTTAAGTCAACTTCCCCAAAGCTAAATAAAGGTTGTTAATGTTTGTTTGTTTTTTGAAACTGCTGGTGTCCTGAATGAGCCTATCATCTGGGTACCTTTTTAACTACAAACAGGCAGGTATTCCAGCTGATTCCAAAATCATGTCCTTCGCAGGTAGACTATGTCTGTGCAAAGCTAAGGAGCAGAGGGCAGAAGGTGCAGAAGGAACAAAAAACTGGATTTTTGTTCCCCCCGTCTACAGAACTGAAAGGGTGGAAAAGGGTGATGAAGTAATTAGCAAAAAATTTTAGAAAGAGCAGAACAGGTAAAAGAAGAACATTTGGTAAAAACATACTTACAGAACTTACAGCTGTGCTAGGGAAGGTTGGATTTTTTTTTTTTGAAGTGGCTTCTAAAAAGCAGTGCTGAGTGACATCTGCATAGGGATACCTGTGTTATAAGGAGCTATCCGTGGTGCTAATTGTAATGCTTTGCTGCACAAGTTTGCAATAAGATGATTTTTCATCCATGGGGACCTGTTGTGCGGCCCTTTTTTTGTGCAGAGCAGCAGTGCTGGATGCTGACATCGACACGTCGTGTAGCTGCTCTGCCTACTTTTGATGTGCTGGCCTACTTGCAATTACTGAAAAATTACGGCAAGGAATCTGGATGTTTCAAATAGATGCAAATTTAAAACAGCCTGCAGGCTGTAAAATCAAAAGCTTTGATTTTACATGGTTCTTTAGTTTCTGGCTTTTTAGTGAAATCAGAAGAAACTTTATTAGCAATGTTAAAGCTGCAGCAAAATGTAGTAAGTTTTGACTGATGGTGAGACTTGTGAACTGAATTTATATTTTGCATATAAGGGGTTGTTACCTTCTGTAGAACAAAATCCAAGCATTGACTAACCATTTCTGGTTTAGACAAAAGAACGCCATTCAAGTTTCAGCTTTAGCACCATGTGGCACTGAAAAGATATTATTCTGCAAGTCCATTGCCATGTAGCTGTGCCAGCTTGGGACTAGCAATGTGGAGAAGCAATCAGTTGAGATTGAATTTTTTTCCCTTACATCCTACTTCTTCCGTTACTTGAGTATTTCTGGCCATCCAAGACTGCAGATATTGTAGCAGTTCTCTGTAATACTCCATCACACACTGTAGTCATCACTGCTGCCTGATCCTGGCCTGCTAGCCAGATATCTGTTAATGCTTCTCACACCAGAATCACTTTCACTCTGACTGGGGAGGATAAGACAGCATTGAGTAGTTGTGACGTTGTCCATCTGCCACTCTATCCCGGGAGTGGTGTGGAGACAAAAGGAGTGCTCACATACAAATGAAAGGGAATTACTGAATAATCTTCCTGCAGAAGAGAGTGTGGTGCCTATCTAGAGTCACTTCACGTCTGAAAATAGGTAACAGCAGACAAACTGCTGCAGATTCTACTTCATCACTCCCAATTAAAGAATAAACAATCAGGCAAAAATAATGCAGCTCTACTCTGTCAGTACCTACCTTTTGCATCAGGAAATCAGATCGAAAGAGTCCTCCAGGTGTTGTAACCCAAAACTTTTGGAACAGCACATGAAATGTAAGTACTCCAGAGATTTTATCTACAGGTATATTTGAAACATATGAATAAATATTTCCTTTACTTGTTCAGTTTTACTCAGGTAAAACTGAATGTGTTTGGTAACTTTTCAAATTATAGTAATTTATGATTCCTAGTCTAAGTGGTCATTGTCTCTTACCACATACATTAAGCTGTTCTTGTTCTCCTGGATTTTTTGTTTCCTGAAACAGTAGCCAGAAGAGAATATATATGAAATTTACTGTGATTTTGGTTAGTAGCCCTCCAGGGCCTTGATAAATCAGTACGACTGGAACAAATTTTAGAGCCACTGCTTCTGTGTGATCTTGAGATACCCAGATCTTGTGCTTCCTGCAGCAATTGAAGCTTTCTGAGTCTGTGCTTAAAGCAGAAATATTTCAGCTATCTCACTAACTACATGAGGTCTTTGTCTGATCTCTCACTGTTGCAGGAATTGGACAGGGTTTTGCTGCAGCTGCACTGTGTTCTCTGTAAGGATGAATATGCCTCTCCTTGAAGTCTTAATTGTCTTCTTTTGTTGGTGCTATCCATCAAACACATGAGGTCAGAAGGCTTAGTTTTCTCTAGATAAAAAAGATAGAGGAGTTTAGATAATGATACTTCCACTTCACTTTTGTACTTGAAGTGTTTTAGTTTAGATTGAGAATTGGAGTAGTGTTCTTTTAGTGACATTTTATGTAAGCATATTTCTCAATCTGCATAAATTCTCTTCATTGTTTTTACAGCATTTCTCCAGGGGTTCGTCCTCAGCTAATGATCAGAGAATCTTTGAATCACAGAATGGTTTGAGTTGGAAGGGATCTTCTGCATTTAAAATAAATATGACAGCTGAGGTCAGGTTGAAATAAGAGTCTAGATCTAGGAACACAGATTCTATTCAGTGCTAGCACTGATTGTTCTAATGGTTTGAAAGATGTGCTGGCTTTTGGTAACAGTTCTGAAGAAGAAATTGGAACTGTTCTTGCTTATGAAAGTATTTCAGAGCTTCATAGGAGTTTACTCAGAAATGGAGTAAACTATTGAGTAGTGCCTAGTACCCATTAATAAAGCTAAACCTGTTTGGATTAACAGAGTGTAGGAGAAGTGTGGAAGAGGGCAGGCATCTGTGATGAAAAAGTTATAACCACACTTAGTCTTTTAAAGAATTGATTCTAATGCTTTTGGTGGTCATATGATGATGAGAAATGAAGGGAATGGCATATCCTAGCAAGAATTCAGTAATCAGTAAAGAGAGAGCTCAGTATGATTCTGTGTTTGTTTTGGTTTAGGGCAAATTTTGGAACTGTTTTTTTTTTTTTAGAAAGCAAATTCAAGTGGCCTCTCCCCCAAGCAGTTTTTTTTAGGAGGTAAATTTTTTTGAGAAAAGTGGAAAAAACCTGTTAATTTAATAATCAAAGTACTCACAAGCATAAAAAAATTAATAATATTAAACAGTGGGACTTCTTACTGTTTTGAAGAGATGGCAGATTTAGAGAGAGAGAGTCCTTTTAGTGGGCTGTAGCTTGGCTCACTCAGTCTTTTGTCAGTCCCTCCTGCGCCAGAAAATGCCGTGTCCTGGCCCCGGTGGGCCACAGGTGTGAGCTCCTGATGTTGTTCTGGGTTTTCAGTCCAGAGCAGGCTGATCAGTTCCAGGAAGAAGAGTCATAGTTCGGGGAACTTCTCTGCCTCAGCTAGCTGAAAAACTAACTAAAGGTAAAGGAGAGCTCTGTGCTGCTGTCTGTGCTGCAGACAGCACCATCTGTGAGAGGGAGCAGGGCTGGAGCTCTTAGCTCTGTTTTTGAATACAGCTGCCTCAGACATTCCACTGCTTCTCCTTCTCCACCCTTTGCTATCAGATCTAGTTTTAAAAGCACAGAACTCAATATCCAGCATAAGCAGAACAGACTACTGGGGATACAAGCAAAAGTCCATATCATAAAGTATCATAAAGTCACCCTAGGACAGATGCCAAATGATGTAGTTACATGATCCTCTTCTCCAGAAGAGATTTGGGAGATTTATAGACATTAAGGCTTTTGACCTTCCCTGAAAAACCTATTTACTGCACGTTAAATCATGTGCTTGAAAAATGCAAAAATAGGAGCAGCTGTGTAACCATGGGACTGATGCAGAATTTGGTGCTCTTAGAGAAGGCTCTGTCTGTTGGGGTTTGGATCAGACTGGGTTTAACAGGAAGTTGTCTGCATTCCTGTTTATACTGGCCTAAATCCTCATGGACAGCGTTTCAGAAGTTTGTGAAAAGAAGAGTTGGAACATAACCCATTCTTTCCAAAGCATTCTCAAAAAGTAGATGAGAGCCATTCAGTCAACACCTGATGTGTGGTGGGTATAAATCTCCCAGGGCTTCAGGTGAAATCCAGGGTGAAAAAATGGGAGAGTTGAGCCTCGCAGTATCTGGTTCTGTGTGAATAGAAGTCTGACTGTTCCTGGGTGCCATGGGATGTGGCTGTCTTTCATTTTGTTAAAGAGAAATTATTTTGGCTTTCACAGTATTTAATTTTTAAATGAATAAATTGTATCCAAATGAAACTGCTTCAGTATTGTTGCAGTAATACAGAAGTCAGTAGATTTCTCTTAGTTCTAGGGTGTCAGAGAAAATATAAGATTTTTAACATTACCCAGCTCCCTGGTGCATGAGAAGTGTTCGTTTCCCTTCTAGCTCATGACCTATTTAAAACTGAGCAGTGTGATGTGCTTTACGTATCCCTTCTGGTACAACCACAATTAATCTTATTTTTTTTCCAATTTCAACATTTGCTGCAATAATTTTCACATGGTTGATCACAGAAGCCATTAGGGAGGTAAGGTTACAGGATCTGGGAACAAAAAGCTATTGAGACAACATTATACCAGGTTGTTTTCAATGACAAACTGAAAATAAAAAAAGGATGGTGAGCAGTGGTATTCTGAGTTTTAACATCTTTGACCTGCAGATTCAGGTGAAGTCTAAACACCGGAAGAATAGAGCACACTTAAAATTTTGGTTCCAAATTTATTATGTAGCTTAATGTTTGTAGTGTTTAGGTGTATTTTTAGATCTCTTTTGAGGTCCCATATTTCTGCAGTTTCAGAAGCATTTTCAATATTGTAGATGATTTTATTAATCAAATGGAAGCATGGATTTAAATTCTGGTCAATAACCTCTCAGGTTTTTCTTTGGCTTTGTGAAATAACACAGCTCTTTTTGGTGTATTGTTGTATACCTTTCTATTTCTTTTGTTAAATTAGTATGACCACAAAAGATAATGCACATTGAAATATTTTTCTGTCGTTTTTGTATGCATAATTTATTCAGAAAAAGTGGTGCAGCTGTGCCTTTCCTGAAGTTTCTTTTACATAAATAAATTTGGAATTTTTCAATGTAAATAGATAAATACTTGAATCTTAAATGCCTAATTATTTCTTCCACTCAGACAGGAGCACTGGGTGCTTATACAGGCATCCTCCCTGGGTGTTCTGTTCTTTGGGGAGTGCTGGTGGGCAGGGCGTGCTGACCCTGCTGCCTCCCTTTGTGCTGGCTGCAGGATGCAGGCTGGGGGGCTGGACACAGGAGATGTGTAGACCTTCCCTTCTTCCTGTGCAACTCTCAGCATGACTGGAAATGAAAGCTGGTTTGTGTACCTTGTAGCCCCCGTTCCTTTTTAATCCCGGGTGGGAGATGGGGTGTGATACCCTTGGTGGCTCTGGAGGGGAAGCTCAGGTACCGTTCTTGTGTGGCTGCTGAGGGTCTCCTGAGAGTTTCCCAGCTGGGACTGCCAGCATTGTTCTTGGCCTTGCAAGTGAATCTCCCCACCTCATACCAAAAAGGACAGCTACTGCCCTTTTCTTTCCCCCTCAGGGTTGCTGAAGGGCCATTGAGGGTAGAGGAGGAGAAAATAGGCCTCCAGGAGAAGAAGACTGCACTTACACTGCACCATGAAGAAACTGCTTGGTGTGTAGGAATGGCTTTCTCGTCTGTGGGAGCATGGATCTCCTGGAGAATTCTGGCACAACTGATTTAAGGTGTTTGTAAATTCCTGAGCTGGACTTTGCACTCCTCTTTAAACCTTCTAACTGTTTCCTAAAGGATGGACGTGTTATATGCTGACAAGGTGTGTTTCTGACGTAGCACTTCAGGAAGAATCCCTTGTGCAATGGTTATTATCTATCACTCACTGGGTTTCATAAATACTTGCTTGTCTGGATATTCAGTAAGACATATTTTAACCTTAATAGTTTTATAATGTTCAAAAATTGCTTAGCTTTGCAGCTTATCAGAGAATGTGTACTTACTAAATAGGCCTTTCTGGTTACCTTACTGAGGATAAAGTTTTATCATATTTACCAAGTTTTCAAGGAACCTAACATTCAGTAAACTAATCCGTGGGTATATTTTCCATTATTTACTGAAAGATTTCCAAAACACTGTCAGAAAACTTCTATTTATTTTCCTAATTCTTGAGCTTAGCACTCATGATGGAATGTGGCATTTATTCTGCTGCTGTAACATCCTGATTTAAGCTTGAGGTGTATTATCAAAGTAAGGCTGTTTGGGGGGTTTGAAATTGTGTTGTGTCTTAATTGTAGGGGTTGGACTGAAACTGTGTGTGGGTTAACTGGAATCATTACTTTCTAGAGAGTCTTTTGATTTTATACTATTTGTAGGAGTAATTTTTTTAAATTGCAATGCCAGCTCAATAGTGCTGCAGATACTTCTGCTTTTTGTTTAACTGGGCAGGCTTCACAAATGCTGGAATTTCTTTCTTATGGTCAGGCAGAAGAAAGTGATCTTGGCCTTTTTCTTTTCTTCTGCAAAATGTCCTTGTGACCAACAAGTATTTTCCTTCATAAATGACATTTGAAGTGCATTTTTTATTTAAGTCAGTGCTGAAGCTCTGATGGGGCCAGGGCGCCAGCACAAGTATTTTAAATGCGTTCCTTTAAAGCTGTTCCTTATCTCTGTAGGGAGGTGTTAAGGTGTTAATATTTTTTTTAATAATTAAAAAAAGAAGGAAGACTGCAAATGTCAGACTGCTGAGTAGTGACGGTTGTTTATGAAATGTGTAGAGATGTGTGAAGGCTTGTTCTTTCTCAGCTCAAAATTTCTATCAGAATTTTCACAACTGCAACAATAACTTATTTGAAGCTTTAATTTTAGGATTTTCAGCTCTCAATCTTGAGATCACTAAGGATAGGGACTATAAAAACCAAATGTAGGTGAAAATGGTTTTGATACCAGTCTTGCCTTTTCTGAAGTGTTCTTTCCTACTTTCGGGTAGGCTGTGGGTTGTGTGCCAAAGTAAGGATAGCTTCAGGGGCTTTGTATGAACTCGGATTTCTGTGTGGAAGGCAGAGCTGGGGTATTGAAGAGTTGGGTGTTCATCAGGGCTGGATTTGATGTTTCTGTCTTCACAGACTGCCTCACCGTATTTTGTAAGTGCTGCAGTTAAGCAAATGGACACCTGCAGTGAAACATGACTGTCCCCCCACGGTCAGCCACTGAGCCCATTTCATGTGGGCTCAGTAGACATCTGCTCTGCTGCAGTGGAGAGGGGAGACTGAGAAGACAATTCAAATGGATGGAGAGAGGCTATGCCATGGAAATCTGAGCCTGGGGAGCTGACTCCCACACTGGGAAAAGCTATCTGAAAATCACTTCAGTTCAGGAGTCTGAGATATTCAAATTAAGAGCACAGGTTTTCACATTTAGCATAGGATTTACAAAATCAATCGCTGAACAACCAAATAAGGAGAAAAAGAGTATAACAACTATTCAGATCTTAGTGCAAAAAGTATGTCTGTATTTTTGTCACCTTAGTAATCTACCCAGAGTTTTCAAGAAATGAAAATGGAAGGTGACTCATTCACTGTAAACATGAAATTGAAAACAAAATATATTAAATGCTCTGAGTCTTAGCCCTCTCTCCTTCCACATGTAATTTGGAAAAAGCAGTAATTTTTATGTTCTCATGCTGATTTATTCAGACACATAGTGAAGAAATGCATGTTAAGTGATTTAACTGTCCTCCCCTTTGTCTTCTTTCAAATTGCTGTGGTGATGGAAAATGGGAGACATATGGATTGATACGGCTTTATGGATGGGTGTGAAACTGGGCAGCAGGAGGATTGAAAAATGTTGCATTTGAGCATTAGAAGGTGTCACGAATTATGACTAGGGGAGTGCAAAAACTCGTTTTAAAATAGAGCTGGTATAGACTAAGGTGAGTTGTTCTGTAAAACAAAGCGTGATTCTCTAGTTCCCTTGTGTGCTGGAGTGTGAATGGAAGGGGTTGATCAGGGCATTGCTTTTATGGAGGGGCTCTTTCTCTCCTCAGCCATGGGCACTGACTGCTGGGCTTCTCTGGGGTGTGCCATCCACGCCTCCAGGTGTCCTGGAAGCACAAACCTCCTGGGATCACTTGCTCTTCCAAGGCAGGCCCTGCTCATGGCTGCTGGGTACCAGCAAGCTGGCTTTTGGAGGCTTCTCAGTGTCAGTAAAGCAGTTCCTGAGCCTAAACTCATGTTGAATGACTCTGTTTGCAAGAAAGTAATTGTGAGAGGTCTCACAATCACTAAATGCAAAGCTGCCCTGGATATGACCTAAACATGCTGTCAGAGGAGATATTTCAGGGTCATTACTGGTGTAAAAAGACCCAGGGTGGTCTAAACATAATAACAGATGATTGTAAATGTTGTGTGTTAGAGGCTTGTGGGGAGAGGGTTGTGAGACCTGCATTGCCCTTAGAACAGATTAATGCAATGTCTCTAATTTGCCTGCTCACTCACAAGACCAATAAAGCAAGCAAAGTAAGGGCTCTTAGATGAGGAAATTTGAGAGGAGGGATGATGGCAGATGATGATGGCAGAGGCTCATCAGATGCACATCATTTTAATCAGTGAGGGAGAAAAGGCACCACTTGATGGGAATGGATGCCTGTTGAATTCCATGCAACCTTTAACATTTAGCAAAATAATTTCCCTGCTGATGTTTAACCAGGTCTCTTTGCTGCTTTTCAGTTTGTATAGCACTAATTACAGCACTCTTGTGATGTGTAAAGATGCTGTGGATTAGTGGTGTGCAAAGCTGTGCCAGGATATGCACCTGATTTGAGGAACTATTGGAAGCAGTGTTTTGCAAGAGATTGTTCAGTTATAAGCTTTGAGATGTGTTCAGGAATGTTTGAGAAGCTCTTAGGCCTGATAGAGTTTGTAGCTAAGCTTGAGAATTGTAATATTACAGATTCCAGAATATGAGTAATAGCTTTTGAACAGGCTGTGTGAAAGGTTGGAAGATACATCACTAAATTATTACTATTAATAATAAAATGAATGTTACTATGAGTCATTAATTATTTTTCAGAGGTTCTGTGAAAAAAATAAATGCACCTCTCAGCAAACACTGATGCATATATTTTGGTAAAATTTCTGAAATTCATATTTCAGGGACACAAAGTGTATGGAATGGTTTTCACATGTAGGAGGAAGTGAGAGATTTAACTACAACTAAGCAAAGGAAAGTGGTTGGCACACCCCCCAAGAGAGTGATGATTCAAACTGTCATATGTGTGTACAGTTGTATGGAGATGGGCAAGAATCCCAAAGTTGTCCAGCTGCATCAGCACAAGGCTAATACAACTGGACTTCCTGTCCCTGCCCTACTGATCTTGGTAAGAGAGCCCAAAGTGTGAGTCCTCTGTGTGTGCAGGGGTTATTCTGGGCCAGGCATTGGCATGGCACAGCACTGTGCTGAGTGTGCTCTTGGAGTTTACTCTGCAGTGAGTGTTCTTTCCCTGCCCGTGTCTCTGTGCTGTGGAGCTGTATTTCCCTGGGTCAGTGCTAGTGCAGACGTCTCTGCACTGTTGCACTGCACAGGATGAGTGCTCAGGCTTTGCAGTAACACTTTCCAGGTGCAGTCAGAATCATTTCAGGTGCTCTGTTGAGTAATTTCAAGTTTACTTGGTAAACAGGTTTGAGACGTGAACACTGCTGAAGTGAGGATGGCTAAAGCCTGGAACCAAAACACAGGCACTACAATCTGTGTTAGTTTGTACTGCAGGTTAGGGGCTTGCTCAGGCACAGGGAATGGAAAGATCATGTATGTTTAGTAAGTGGCTGTTTTTAATGTCTTCTTTTCAGATTACTGTACTTCACCTGCAGCTCACTCATGAGATTATTTAAAATTGCTGTGTTTTGCAGCATTTAATTTAGTGCTGTGTAAGTTGCTGCATTGAGAAAAACTCACGTGCTGGGGTCTGTTTAGCCCCAAAACTGTCTGTGTGTCTGTACAGCAGAGCAGAAGCACAAAGTACAGACCCTCTGTGCTTTTGGCTTGTTCTGACAGCTATTTTTACACAAGTCTCTACAAGACAGTTACTTTAGTCGTGACCAAAATAACTGAGATTGGTTTACTGACCCATAATGAAAACCTCTTTATGCCTTTGTAACTCTGTTCTGTTAGTCAGACACATTTCCTTCTGTACTGGTTGTGAAATCTCTCTTTGCATAGTCTGGTGGAGAGTTGTGATACTTGTTATGTTTCAAAATGTGTGTTCATAGAATTAGAAAAGTAGGTGTGAAAGGAGCACAGGAAGTCTTCCAGAATCCGTGCATCCCAAACCAGAACTATATATGAGAGAGCAATTTAAACAGTTGGGTTTTTTCCTGTAGAATGTCAGTCCCTATGTGTGCTGCCACTTCTCAGTGCGATCTGTACTGGTATTTCACTGCCCTTCTTATTCAAGTATTTCCCCTTTTATTTGTTTTTCTTCCTTCCATTTAAATATTTGTGTTTTTTCTTTCCTCCAGTCCACAGAGAACAGGTGATTCAATTCCTTTTTATATACTTGAAAATGACCCACAATTTTTGTAACTTTTTTCTTTGCAGCCTCAGTTTCCTCATTTCCCTAAATCCAAGTGCTCTTTTTTGAGCACTCCTGTGTGTGTCCAGTGCTCTCCTCCCCTCTTGTTTTGGAAGGAGTTTTTGACAGGGGCAGAGAGCAGCGTTTGTAGTGCCCACAACTATGCCACATCACTTCAGCTGTGGATTTATCATTGTTAAAGATGATGAAAGGTAACCAGCTGTTTCTACAGGCTACAATCTGTGAATTCACTTCTCTTCAATATTGTTTCTTTCAGGCAGAATTGGAGATGGATTTACAACAGGGCAGCATGTTTCCATTGCATTAAGATGTGAATTCCCTGTTGGGATTCTTTATTCGTAGGACTGCAATATACCTGGCAGTTTGTTTTTTCCAATTTGAGTATAGACATTTGTGCATATTGAAATGTGTGTTTTTAAATTGCTTTTAGTTATAGGTCTGCTTATGCTGGTTATTGAGACTGTTTCAGTTTTCGTCTTGCCCTTTGTAATCTTTGTTTTCACTTTCAGCTTTCTCTCTTTTACATAACCTTGATTGAGAATATTTAGTTTTTTCCAGTTGCAGAAAAAAGTTCTGATGAGCCTTAATTTAATACATATTTCCATTTGATTGTGGTCCTTCATTGTCTATTTCAAGATGTATTCCCTGATGATGTTTTTGTACAATCCTTACACTAATTGCATTTAGGGCATGTTTTTTGAACTTGCTTCCTGAACCTCATTTGTCATGGGGTTAAAAGCCATGCTAAAGAAATGACATACATGATTGCCATCTCCTTTTAGTCACACTCCCTGGTCCTGTTACAGAAAGAAAGGGGATTGCTTGAGCCAGCTCAGAGTAATGTAACTTACTTTCAGTTTTCTTTTTCTGTGATTGCAGTAGATTTTTCTTTTAAGAGTTACAGTTAGACTTCTATTCCATTGCTCTTTCTTGTTTTCCTCTTTTTGTGGAACCTTCACTTTAAGGATATATTATTTTTCCCTAGTTCTCTAATTACCTCATCAGTATTCCAACAGGGTATCAGGTGAATCACTTGTGAGTCTCAGGCTTGATCAGGGTAAGATGGGATGAAACTAAAGAGGTTTAGGCAATTTGAAAGATACCAGGTTGTCTTAAGTATTCTTCAGTGTGTTCTTTTCCAGTATTAATCTGAAATCTTACATTCTTTTCTTGTTTTTAAGTTATGATTGCAACTGATCTTGGAAGTAATGTCTGGAAAAAAAAAAATTCAGTGAACTTCTTATCTTCCAAAGAAGACTCCGACTCTAGAGATTGCCCTTTAGTGCTTCAGCATTTACTTCAACTTCCTTCTACTCTGTCAGTGTTTTCAGAACTTTCCTTGCAGTGTTTGGTATCCCTAGCTAATTCAACTTTTTTTAATATTTTCCTAGTGTTGATTTTTGTTCTTTATGTGTTTGACTTATTCTTTTTTATTTAGTTCTAGTATCTGACAGAGTTTCTCTTTTGAATAGTCTACCTTCATTCCCCTGAGAAGAGAAGGAAATTTTTGATGATTAATCCATTTGGTCTTTTTCTCTCAATTTCCCACAGTGTGACTGTTTGTCATGCATCACTCTGTGTTTGCCCAAGTCATCTTTCTCCAAGGGCATCCTTTTTATTTTGCTGAAGGACAAAACTAACCGAAACTGTACCATGGCAGAGTAAAATGTGTGAGTCCAAAGGCATCCTGTCTGCATGGGGTGGTGTGGCCTGAATGCAGAAAGCAACAGCAGCTGTAACCCACAGGCTTTTTTGCTCCACTGGGGTAGCTGCTGGAGTAGAATGGGGCTGCAGGAGGAGCAGCAGTCCTTGGTAGGAGAAGCAGAGCTTGTCATTTGGAGAGTGCAGACAGACCTGTGGGCCTGATCTGCCCAGGGAAGATGAGTGGTGCAGCAGCAGGTGAGAGCTGTGTCCTGGTTGGTTTGGAAGGGAAAACCTTTGGGTATCCAGGGTGTAACACTGGTGCTGAACTGAGGTGACCCTGAAGCATTTCTAGTGGGATTGGTTAGTGCAGACTGAATAGCTCCAAGGTGCAACACACCCAGCTCTTGGTCTGATTGCTAACAGCTGATGTGCATTCAGCTGGGAATCATTCTGGGAGAGCTGCAGCTCCTCATTAACAGCAGGGAGCTTGGTGAGTGGTGAGCAGGGTAGGTCTGGGGCTGGTCCTGCTGCTCACCAGACAACTTCTGGTTTTCAGTGCAATCCCAATCATTGTACAGCAGCAGCAGTCTGGGAGAGTGGTGTATCTTTGTATAACCAAGTGTTGATGTCTCCTGGATGTAGCTTCATTATTTGTACTTAGCCTGATTTATAATGGCACTCTTCCTCTGTGGACTTAACCTGTTTATTCATTCATTTGTGTTTTTGCTTGGCACTGAAACTGCTCCAACAAATTAAATGTTTTCGCTGAATGTCCTTAGCAAATATTTTTGATAATGAAACTGAGAAAATCGAACTGTTCAGAAATTCTCTGACTTAAAATGAAGATGAAATGGGTTACTGAATCTGTTTTTTTTCAGCTTGTTACCCTTTGGAGTATTTCTGAGTATAGTAAGGCTTTTTTTTCTTCTTTAATGATTTAATATTGTGAGTAATTCATTACAGCATGACTGTGCATAAAACTTCTTAATGAAGCAGTAGCATAATGTAATTTAGTCAATGGTAGCTTCTCCATTTGACCTTTACTGTGATAGTAAACTGCAAATGCACAAGTATAATATTCTTCAAAGCACACATCCATGTGATTTAGAGAACTGTGGATGACATAAATAGAGAAGTAGTTATATGTAGCTATTATCCTAACACTCTTGTCCTCCTTTAGTTGGATGTTTCACCAAGGAACTGCAAAGAGGTTTCAGAAAGGTTTACAGAGTTGGAGTATTGAGTCCTATGGAAGTTAATCTGTTGGTGGGAGTATATACAACCGTAATCCTGACAAAAAAGGTATCTCTGGCTGTAAGGACTGGGCATCCAGAGCACTCATGTGGAAAGTGGAAAATAAGGGAGTTTAGCTTTGACTATTTTTGGGGGTTTTTTTATATACAAGACAGGCTGCTTTGATTTGTTGGCTGTGTTCACTACACCATATTGTGATCGTTTGGTTCTTGGCTTTCTCCTAACTGGTATCATGAATCATCTACTCATGAAAAGCTAATGCCTTCTATTCATTTCAGTTAAATGTCTGTTTTTCTTTATTGAGTGAACAACAGAAAGATGATAAATTTGTTACCGGTGGTATTTCTGTGATATTTTCACAAAGCTGTTTGCTTTGTGGTTTGTGCAAATTATCAATGTGAATCCTTGCATTCCTTTAAAAAAAATAAATATTTAACCTTTTCTAAAATAGAAGAATCTGGAAAATTCTGATAAATCCACCTAAGTGATAGACTGAGTTTTCTTTTAGGATTTGTTACTGACTAGGAAGACTTTATTAGAGTATTTGATTTTTGATATATAGTATTTGATGAACTGTAGAGTCCAAGGATTTATACCAGCGTATGGGGCCTTCGTTTGAAGTCCAGAGATTCAAATCTTACTTTTTTCTGATGATTAGAGATGACACATAACAGCTGTTCTCTGTTCTACTGACAGTCTGTCCATTTATTAGTCTACCAACTCCCACATCATAATTATTTTGAATTAAACAGCAGGTATGTCTCTAGTCCCACAGAGGCTGGTGGTGTCACTCAAGTTTTCAGAGACACTTCTGTGGGCATTTGCTGAATCAGAGCCTGAGTAAGAGAATGATCTCAGTAGTGAGTAGGTGCAAAGTACCTCATGAATCAAGTACCTTTGTTACCTTAGAGAAGTTATTTCTAAAAAATGCTCCTTGCAGAAAAAAAAAGAATGAGTTTTAATGGCTTTGGAAGAGTTTTCCCCAGTCTTAATGGATAGGTAGATAGTCTGTGGGAAAATTTTATATCTTTCCCTCGAGGGGAACTGCCAAATAAATTCTTGCTTAACCTAATGGTAAAGTTTGGGTCAGTTCTTTGAAGATAAATTAATCCTCATTTGAAGGTCATGCTGTGGCTGGTATTGTTTCCAGCTCAGTGATTAAAAGCTTAGTCATCCTCTTCAGTTTCTCCTGGATTGGTGCCCTGTGTGTGGGAACTGATGCTGAGCTTGACAGAGACCAATAGGCCAGGACATTGGTCTGTGCATTGATAAGGAGCTCTTAAAAAGAGCAAGAGAGCAGTCACATTCATCTTCTGGGTTTGTTCCCTTTAAGAAGTGAATTACTGCATTTTTGAAGCAGGTTTTTTTTCACATGAAAAGTAGCTAAAACTTATTTTACTGATTTATCCTCTGAAGTTCCCATTTTCTCCTGTTCTATAACTGCAAAGAACATTGAGAAGTGAAAGCTTGGGGGAGACCATGGAGCTAGGCAGGCATTGTTTCAGTCTGGGTTTCCACCTTGCAGAAGGGTTCTGGGTGGTTCCTTCATTCTAGGCTGTCGTCTAATCAGAAGAGAAATGACTTCAGGTGTTAGAAGTCAGAGCTCTGACTGGTTCTCCAGCATTAACTTCATCCATATCCCACTTGGAGCAAGATGGAGTTTACAGAACTTTTATTCCAGAACTTTATTTTTCATTGGGCCAGGGGGGATGACAACGACAACAGGCATATTTTAGACAGAATACAGGGCTGTTTGGAGCTGCACCTCTACAGAGCTTTCCAGAAGCTTCTAATTAGTCTGTGTAGGTTTCACTGAAGTGCTGAGTAAGAATGTTATTAGCAAGGTTTTGCACACTGTGATGCTCTCAGGTACCAGCTCTCAGAGGAAGGAGGAGGAAATCTGTAATCCGTGTTGGGCAAGTTAAGCAGCCTCATTTGGGAGTAATGATAATTGTCCCATTATTTCCATAGGGCAGTAGAGTGTATTGCAGCTCCTCCAAGCTTACAACAAGACTAAAGTTTCTTGCACAACCAGTGTGACCCAGAAGTTTCTCCTGTGGGATGTCTTCATCCAGGGAGTCTGCAGAGCAGCACACTCATGCAGCAGCACTGTCCATGCAGCAGTCACTGAGGGAAAAGTGCCTGGACACTTCAGTTGGACAGATAATGAACTTTATTCCCCATATCATATGTTGCTAGTTTGCTGTGTAGTTTTCTCATGCCGATTGCCTTTTCTCTGGCATGTAGATCCATTTACACTGTTGTTCTTGTAACTTATTGAAACTGCAAGTTTAGCCAGGTCAGATAAAATGTGTATTTTTGTTTTGCTGCTTATTGTGTAATTACTGTAAATGGTCATGAATGATCAGGAAGTTTCCTTGCAACGTAGCACCCATTGAATGCAACATCCAAGTGCTATATGGAAATAATTTTGTTATGTTAGGAAAAAATCATCTTATAGAGATTGTAAGTTGCTTTTTACTTGATTATCTGAGAAGACTGTAATTACCAAAATTGTTTTCCAGGGCAACTGTTATTATGTGGTTGGCTTTTTGGCAGTTTCTATTACTGTGGCGTTAACAGGCTGAATCAGCAGCAGATATGAACACACTTCAGCAGCTTTCACAAACCTGAGTTTTCAGGGCTAGCTATTTAATACACTGCTCAATAGAATTTCAAATGTTTTGAATTTGGGGCATTTTTCTGTGCTGAAGTGATTGATGAGACTAATTTTAAATCTAGAAGTTGTCATTCTGTGACTGCTTAACAAGGACAAATTATTTTTGTCTAAGTTGGAAGAAGAGTGTCTAAAAAGTAGAAAAAATAGTTAATAACAGGCATGCCACAGCTGCTGTGTGGGTGTTGTAAGATGAGTAAGTATACAGAGTGCAGGTGTATGCACTTGTTAAATGCACTTTTTTGGGTGCTTTTTTTAATTGTTGTTGCTGTTAGTATATAGCTACCAGTTTAACAGGAGAATGTTTTCCATGCTACACTTTCCTAATAAAGTTTCCAGTTTGGTCATAATTCTGAGAGAGAGCATGTGATGAACATTAAAATTATGCTGAAGACTTGGGCAATTTTGAAACAAATTTCTTTGGTTTCAGAGAATGGTTCCTAAAACCAAGCAACCCAACCCAAAATTACAGAAAATCCTCAAGTAAAACAAAAAACTCTCTTAAAAAAAAAAAAACCAACAAAAAAACTAATGCAGAAAGAACCCCCAAACCCAGGAAATACATGTGGCTTAGAATGAATTAGGAGTAGTTTTTACTGATGTTTGCGTAAGTGTGAGAAATGCTTGGAGGGAAGGACAATTTAGCTTGGCAGGAGTGTGGTTGCCAGGGTGTTGGGTAAGTCCATGTGCAGCCCTTTCCCTACTCCATGTCCCAGGGTGTGGGTGAGCACTGAGTGCCTGTGGGGAACCCCCAGACAGGCTGGGGGCTTGCAGGAGCTCAGCTGGCTGCTGTTCTCTTTGGGACACTGGTCTTCCCTTCTCCATTAGCTGGTCCTGTGCCAGGTGCTGTTCCCATTTCTGTAATTGTTAAAAAGGAGTGATATTTCTTTTCTTTTTACTGTTACCATTATTGACATCCTGAGAATGTCACGTGTTCAGCAAGCCTTCCAAAGATTGCTGCAGTCCCAACCACTTCCTGCTTCCTCCTATTCCATTCTTTTCTCCCCCTGGCCTGATGGTGAGAACAAGAAGCTGAATGTGTGGCTGGAGTGATGGTTCCCTCTGCTGCCATGTCTGTGTGCTCCTTCCCATGTTTCCCTAGCTGTGAAGGACATGAGCTGTTGCTGATGGCCTGTGTCCCTCCTGCTGGCTTCCCAGTGCCTGTGCTGAGGCTCTGGCTGCTGCTCTCAGTCCCACAGCCAGCTGGAGGAGGGACATCCTTTACCTCTGCTCTTACTCTGATTCTGCAGCATTAGCTCTCAGTGGGTCAAAGCTTCAAATCCACTGTGGGAGGACATCCAGGAAACTTACTTTTAAAATACACAGGTACACAACTCATCTCACATTCCTGCCAAAAGAAATTTATATTAGAAATGTTGGAACTTTTTCCCTGAGCAAGAATAATGTCTTCAATATTGTGCAAAAATTGACTATTATAATGAAATACAAAATTTGTTCTCTTTCAGGTGGCAGTTATGCTTCTTAGTTTTGAAGATCAGGTCTCTGAAGGATTGCATTTCTTAAAAATTCTGTTCACTTTTCAGAAACCATGTTCTAATAATAATCTAAAAGTAAATTGATTAGATAGTCATTGAGTGTGATTTATCATTTTAACAGTGAGGTATTGTCTTATGAAAAAAGTTTTAATGCTGCATTAATATGTCACAAGAATGATCTAGAAGAAAGGAAAAATTTCAGAAAGGTTATTTTCATGTTAAATAAACTTTACAAGACAAAAGAACTTTACTGCAGTTTTTATATAAATGGAATTCACAGTCCTGAAACTATAAGATGATATGTCTCAGCAACCTGGGAAATTACACCACTCATCCAGAATTTTGAGTGAAAAGCACTATAGATACTTGTAAGCCTTGGAATTTGTGAGTGTGCTGCAAACAAAAGACTTGATACTGTAATGAGAAGAAAGTAATTATGTTTGAACTAATTGGGCAATACTTAGCTAGTCAATGAAAGAAATGTCTAAGTCAACTCTTAAAAGAGCAGATCCAGAAATATAAAAGAAGACTGTTGGTGTTTATGTTGTGGTCATTTATTCACATTTTTTGCAAAGGCTCATGTAGTGCTTCCCACTTGGCTTGAGAAGATTCTTGATCTAATCTGCATTTAATCAAATTGTAAGGGACACTGGAAAACTGAGATCATTGGTAACATGGGATTCATCTCAGAGGAGTGGCTGCTTGTGAGAAGCTCACAGTAGCACAAAGTCCTGATGCTTGAGCATCCAGCCCTCGCTGGACACATGAAGCTAAGTTTCTATATGAAATATGAAAAAATAAGTATTTAGTAAGTCCTACATGTGAGAAATTATTTGGTCTTGGGAAATCTGGTATTGCACAGACTGGTTTTCTTAGCCTCATTTTGCTAATGGGGCCTTCCTAGATGAAATCTAAAACACAAGGTTATTCTCTGGGAGTAGTTTCAGTGCTGGGTGCTGACCTGTGTTCCTGTCTACTGAATGCTGTTTTCTCCTTTGACACATGGTTGGAGAGACAAAAAGAGTCTTGTGCAGAGGGAGATGGGACAGAGGAACTGAGCTTTCTATGTTCTGCAGCTTGGGGATGCTGGAATGCCTTGCTCCTCCTGGTCAGAGGGGCTGCTGTGTTCACCTGTCAAATCCCGTGCCCTGAGAAGATGTCAGGCTGCCCAAGACATGATGATTGTGTGTACTGCTCTGCCATGCCTGCTGTTCCTACTGCTTGGGGCCTTTAAGGAATGCCCTACCTCTTTCCTTCATCTAGCATTCCTGCTCTGTAACTTACTTTTCATTCATGTTCCCTTCCTCTTTAGTCTCTTCTCTACAAGTATTTTCCCCCTCAGTTTTGGCTTCCTCTAATACGATTGGGATGCAAGGTCTGACAGTCAGTCTCCTATTCTCAAGAGCATGTGGAGAATCTGTGAGGGCTGGAGGAAATCCCTTTTTTAGGCAGTGTCTGGTGAGGGTGAAGAAGCTGGTGCTGTGTGATGTGCCCACATCAGTGTGGAGCCTTTTCTCACCCAGGTTAGCAGGGAGGTTGCTGTGCACGAGAGCTGCCCAGGGCTGCAGGAGGGAGCAGCACAGGGGCTCCTTGCAGGCAGCTGATGGAGCACACCACAGCACTGGCTCCTGTGTGGCCAGAACACTGTAAAGCATCAGGTCAGGGGTAAGAAATGTGCCTACTGATGGTGAACAGGCTTTGGTGGGTGCAGACAGAAAAAACAGAAGAGCCTACAGACAGCAAACCATTAGGCCTCCGAAGACTTTAATGTGGCAATTACAGAGAATTGCTTTAATTCTGTACAGTTTTGCTTTAATTCTGTGTGAAATAGCCAAGCTTTACACTGAGTGAGTAATTGGAAGAATAGTATGTGATTGCTTCAATACCATGGCTTATAATTAGTAGGGAGGAATAACTTGCTTTCTTAAAGAAGAGTTTTTAAAACCAATTTAGAGAAAATTGCTTTTTCACATCGAGTTTGTGACACTGAGTTAAAGTTAAGAAGTATTCTCAGGGAAGAGCTGGGGAAACTGTTTCTGTTCCTTCACCTTGTGTACCCTGTCAGAGCAGTCCCTCAGGACCGTGGATCCTGAGTTTTCTTCTCTCTGACCATCACTCTGTAGTGTTTTGTGCTTTATATTTATCGTTGCTATTTCAATTTCACATGATATCAAAGGAAGCAAATCTTAAATCACTTGTTCCAAAAAAACCCTGCAAATAGTGGATTTTCTCCAGGAAATACTGCTCAGGCTTTATTAACATGGGGAGACTTCTTTCCTCAGCCTTTAACCTGGAAGTGATTGAACTCATATTTTCTCTGAACAAAAAACCCCATCAAATAAGGAAAAATGAACAGCCCTTGTCAAAGATCTGATGTGGGAAGTTTTAGCCCAACCTTTTAATTTGTCAAAATTAGGAACAGGCGAAAGCAGGGGTTTTGTAATGGAAAATCTTACACAAGTCAGTGCAAAGTAAGGCAATTTTTTTTTGCAGACTTAATTTCTCATCTGCATTTTTTTCTTTATTAACTTTCTCCAAACTTAACTGGAATTTGAAGTTCCATGTGGAGAGGGGATGGAGGAGAGATCTATTAAAATAATGCCCTGTGAGATAATACTTACAAATAAGGCTTCCTGGTTTGTTTTTAGTGCTGTGTGTCTGACACGGGTAAGGCAGAGTTCTGACCAGTTTGAAGGGCTTTCATGTGACTGAACCTCTGCTAGGGTATTCTGTCTAGGAAAATGGAAATTATGTATTGAAACTTGTGACTTTCTGCAACAAAACTTGTAATGAAATGCCTTATTTCAGACCAGTTTACTTCAGCTGGATTTTTTCATGGGACTCGAACACCTTATTTCTTACCTATTTAGAGATCAAGAAAACAACATTTACCAGCTTTAGTGCTACATAAAAAATGTACTTTGGGGAGACCTGGAAGTCATTGAGTCAATTAAACTGTAAAAGCTGGGTCAGTTCAACTATAAAAGTTTGAAGCTGACTTGTAATTTAAATTGGTGGTTTAAACTGCTGTTAACAGACAGTAGTCTCTTAAGGTAATAAATGTACCAGACAATGCAGTGCCATACTGATCTCAGTCCAGTTTGTAATGTCTTCAGCAAAACAGAATCCTTCTGACTCCGTGGATTTTGAAATTGCTTGTGTTAATAAGGATGTTAATAGAGATTGTGATGCATGTATGTGTTTGTTTTAATAAAAACAACTGTTAGAGTGTCTGTTGTCTGGAAAATGTCAGTTTTTCTCCTTTGCTGATTTGCATCGGCAAGCTGGTGGAAGGTACTTCTTCCTTAGTGAAAAATTCAGATCTGGTTCATCCTGTAACAATCCCTTGTTTGGTGTACACAAATTAGCAACCATTTATAGCTCTTGAGTGGACGTGTGAACTTGGGACCCAGAATTTTGAAATGTTTCCATAAAATAAATGACATTGTGCAGCTTGTAGATACTGGTTACAGTTTATCCCAGTTTTATAGCTACTGTTATGTATTTATAGTATATTGGGTCAAACTTTTGAGCTGGTCACTGTGCTGTGAAGGGGCTGCAAAATCCTCTGAAGCATCGGGAGGAATAGGAGTGTGGAACATGGTGGCTTGTTGGTTGGGATGCAGCTTGAGAAAAATCTAACTATGTAAACCTTTGCCCCTAAGATTTGCTGCTGTGGATTTGTGTGGCATATGCCTGCTATGTAGTATAAATAATCTCATCAGAGTGCCTGCCCTTTTCTCATCTTCTCAAAGCATTTGCTATGTAAAACACAAGCTAATCCTTAGCTTGTTACATGTTTATTTTATCAAACTCTTCTGGTGTTTATGCTTTTTGAATTTAGTTTAACAGTGGTAAGAATTAAATGGTGTTCTGCATTGATGTGCCACCAGGGAAGATGAATAAAATTCCTAATCTAAATGGAATCTATGTAAGGATAATTTCTAATTTTAATAGGAATGTTAAAAGGAAGAAATCAAGTTCTGTATTTGCAGCATTTCTTGACAGTACTGATGCTATAAATTATACAGTTGTTCTTCCTCTGTATGGATTTTGTAGTACTCACAGCAATTTATAGGTCTGGAGTGCAGCTGCTGGAAGTCATTTATTCTCAGTTCTGTATTAAATCTATCACATATAATGCATTAACATTCAGTTCAGAGCTCAAGGGCTTATGGCTGCTTCTTTCTCGCTCTGAGTTTCTGTCCTGGAAGTGTGTGCAAGGTATGCAGAAAACAAAATTTAAAAACTTAAATTGATACACAGAAAAAAAAAGGGGATTGTCCATGATAAATACTTGAAACCAGCTCATTTTGCAGGTTCAGCTGAGCTGTGCAGACAAACCCTGCTGTTAACATTGCTGAAATGGGTAATGCTAATAAGCTTGTTTTGATGGATTAGCCCTTCAGTCCTGTTTGTTTGAGTGATGCTCTTTACACACGTCAGTCGGATGTGTCTGCAAGTTCGAGAAACTTAATATTCCCTGCAGTTTGGTCTGGGTGCATCTTAGGCTGTAGGAGGCTGTCATTGATTTACTTGATTCACCTTGTTTTAGTTGTGGTTTCTTTAATTTAAAAAAAATGGAAGTACATGATTTTAAATATTTCAGAAGTATTTATAATTAATATTAGAAAGAGTTAAACTGTACCTGGAGTTTGACAGAAGAATAGGGCCAAAGGCCATGAAGATTTATTGAGTATATAATCTGTGAGAAAAGGGCAGGTGGAACAGATGGCCTTATATGAGCTGTGTATCTGTTTATTGTTGATGATTTCCCATCTTTCATAATAAGATAATAAATGTAGGAAAATTGAACTATGTTCTTCTTGAAATGAAGAGAAACTTGTACCTGGGGGAGCTTGAGCTGATGTTGGAGAAGAGATCCTGAACTCTTGTGGCAGGTGTAATATGTTCTGGCATGATCACTTACATGAAAAGATGACTCCAACAGGCGAAATGTGAAAGGGTTGTTTGCTGTCTGTTAACCTGTATCAGTGAAATTGGACCCTGTATGAAGTGATCTGCCAGCAGTAATAATTTACTTAGGCTGTTTGTAAGAAGTCTAATACCACTAAAGCAGAGAATGAAACAAGTTTTCAATACAATAAACATCCTCAAATCCCTTCTAATTTTAAAACCTCAGAAAAGAAGCAAGTAAAATAATCACCTATGGCATTATGAGAGTTTAATAAAACTGTGGGAAAAACTAGTTGTGGATGAAGGCCATTCTGCTGCATTTTTCAGTGAGTCATCTTCCATTGAAAAAAGTCCAGGCCAGAACATTTCCTGAAAGCTTTAACAGCTTAGTTAAAACTTCCAGATGTGATAAGACCCTCTGGAGGTTCCTACCTTCTGAGCCCTCTCCTTGATGAATGGTTCCTGCTCTAGTTCGAGGCAAGCTCATTGGTGACAAATGTGACTGTAGCTATACTAGGTGAAAACCTTTGTGAGCTAATATATTATTTCTTATAGGGAAAAAATTGCTTTGCTACCTTTCCAGGTCAGCTACTTCATCTAGGAGACTGCAAGTTAACAGCAAAATATTGGAATACCATGACTAGATCCTGAAATAGCAGATAAGAGAAGTAACAGCAGGGATTGCTCCATCACCAATAACTGGGCTAGAAGTTGTCAGAGCATGGGGGAGACAGAATATTGTGCAGTAGTTGCAATCTGATGCAACTAAATCATCAAAAGAAACTGCATGCTTTCCTGTCTGAACAACAAATTCCTGGAAAACATTAGTAAATTGCAAGAGCAGGAGTGTTAACCAGTCATGGCTCTGTATAAGGTAACTTTGCTGCTCTGTGCTATTATAGATCACACCTGTATGATGAATAGTAAATAGGCATCAATACAGAGAGCAAGTTCTGCTGGGAACCTCAGTCCTTAGCAAGGTCCAGAGCAAGCCCTTCCCTGCTCTCCATTATGGTTTTATAAAGACTGCTGAGCTCCCTTAGAGACAGAGGGTATTACTGAAGGCTTAGGCTTATGGTAACATTGATATGCATTTGTACTGTAACACTTAGGATTTTGTGTATTCATGCACGTGATGCAAACAAACTCTGCCTATGGTTTTGGCCATACAGAGTCTGTATTTTGTGTATGTAATGTTTCTGTGCTCTATACATGCTGTAGTACAGTGATACCATAAGACCCTAAGAACTAGGAATGATTTCTCTAGAAAAAATGAGTTTAGAGGTCAGGTAAGAATTTTTTACTAAAAAGTTAGCTTGGAATTCCTTACAGTCAAGCATATACTATGATCACACTTGGTAAGGATAGGCTGCATGCTGTTTAACTTGCTGTGAATGCACGTAGGGGAACCTTGGTGATCAGTGCGGCACAGCTCTATCATCTAGTGGTGTTTCATTTGTGCTGACAAAGCCTTTATCCTGCAGAGTGTTTTTCCCAATGTTTAGTTGTGTGTCTTTTTTGTGTGATTACAATCCCTTGTGTAGGTCATCAGTTCAGATGTAGTTAAAAGCCTTATGTGGAAGAAAGGAGCCACCAGGTCATGCCGTTTGCAACTCGGCAAATTAAATATTTTGTAGAGCGGGCTGGGTCAGGTTTATGATGGAGCTGATACCAGGTGATCCCTGCTGACGGTAAATGCTTATCTGAAAAAGGTTCTGTGGGATGCAGGGCTGACTGCTCCCTAAGGCAGGGCTTCACCAGCTGGACATCAGCAGGAGCTGGGCATGCCAGCTGTGGTCGGCAGGCTCAGCCCACAGTCAGATCCTCAGGAAGGTTTGTGGACATCCGAGGACAAGCTGTGAGTGAGGTCAGTCTGTGGATCAGGTGAGAGCCCTGTGGTGTCCCAGACGTGCCGTGGTGACGGGGCCAGGAGGAGCTCAGGAGGCTGGACTGGCAGGAGCATTTGTGGCTGAGCTGGAGCCTGGCACCCCTACGGCATAGCTTGGAGAGGGACTGAAGGTGCCAGGCCGTGTGGAACTGGGGCTGCAGGGCCCGGGTGGGTGTGGATGCAGCTCCCAGCTGAGGCTGGGTAGAGCCCTGAGGGGGGTAAGCTCTAACACCTGTGTAAACAAGCATTCCCTTGGCAGAACTGACACAGCTGAGGGAGATCTCCTGTCAGTGTCATCCCCAGATCTTTTTCACTTGCTTTTGTGGGTGAGATACTTTCTTCCACTGAAAAGGATGACACAATACTTATGAAATATATCATCTGGAGCCTTGCCCAGATGAACGGTGCATGAATGCACTTGGAGGAGTTTGAGACATATTATGGTCTTAGAATCAGCAGCTACGCACAATTTGGCAGTCACTTCTGACTGAAAGCTGAATGCTAAAGCCCAGGTTTAAGCTGTGATAAAGACTAATGCTTTTGTCCCCTATTTCTATAGTAGTATGAAATTGTGGAGGTTTGTATGCCTGTGATTTTCCTGGGTACAGAACTCGGTTCAGTAACATCTGTCTGTGCACAGAGCACACTGCAGTGCACAGTGAAGCTGCAGCTGGTGCAAAATACAGCAGTGTGATTTGTACCCATGGTGATCCCAGCCTCTGTGAGCTGTGCTGATGGGAATGCTTAGTGAACAGGAGCTGGCTTCCTGGTGTATTGAGCTGTCAAACCTTAGATGTATTATTTGGGATAAAGAACAGATTTTTTTTCCTCCTTTTTTTCCCCTTGTTGAAGAAGTGCAGTCAAAACTTAACAATCAAGGTAGTTTTTCAAGTTCTTAAAAGTCTTCTTGTCCATTCACTGGGTTTAACTGGAACAATCCACAGTTGGGAATCTCTGATTTTCCATTCATTTTCCATTCTTGTCACAGACAACCAAATATAAGGAAGACAAAGAAGTATGTTCTGGAAGGACTGGGACAGCAGCCTGGGGAAATGTTGCTATAGTGGGCCTCTTGGATTGGCAGTGGTTGGAGATGGGATTATCTTTAATCTCAGCTGGTCTCACATGACATAACTGATTTAGTGTGGAAAAGCACATGCTACATGAACTATGTCCACTTGTGGACATAGTTCACTAGTCTAAAAAGAAGTTGGAATAAGAAGAAAGTGCTAAACTATGAAGAAAAAATAAAATAGCCTGCAGTCCAGTAAAGTAGCTGAGCGAACTGCAGATACTTGTAGAGAATAATTTCCTCCTTCAAAGAACAAATTCATTATTCTGGTAATCCACATATGCAGAGCTTTGATAGCGAATTCACTCAGTCTTAGGGGGTTTTTTGGTCCATTTATGCAAAAGATTAGACTAAGATTACCAGATGTTTCTTCTTTTTCACATGAAAATGTTTCTTCTTCAATATGGAAAGGAATAACAGTTCTACAGCTTTTTTAGGGGCTCTCCAATCTCATAGCTAAACAACAAAGTAGTGATGAATTTCATGGGTCAGAGCATTTTTTTTAATTTTAACAAGTTACTGAACAAAACTGGGGCTCTTTGTAGGAGAAGATACCAATGCCATGACTCTGAATCTCTCTACAGTATTGTGGGAGACAAAACATGAACTTACTGAACCTTTCCAGACGTTGTTACTGACTGCTGTTGCTGGCTTTGTGCTACTGGCTTACCAGTTTTGGTTTTCTTATTAACATCTCAATCCTGGTTAGATAGTACTGTTTTAGAGGGAAAAAGTAATTTTTTAAGGCTTTTGGGTTTGATAGTTTGCATATAATGTGGCAAAGTAAGAAATGGTAAATAATAGAAGCCAGCTAGGCTGAAGTGTTGCATTGACTGTCCATTATATCTCTACGTTTGTGGCTTCCTTGTAGCACAGGAGAAAAGAGGGCAGTCGGCTGTTTTGTAATAATTGCAGGAAAGATAGATTCACTAATTAAAACCAGAGTCAGTGTTTAAATAACACTTCTTTTCTGAACAAGTCCAGTGCACTGGACAAATTGCAGCTGCTTTACTGAGGTTGGAGATGCAGTAGCATTTGGATTTGAACGCACTGGGCAATAAAATCATTCTTGCACACTGGTGATTCATTTATATATTTGTTTATTAAAAATTTAAAAATACATTATGTGTTAATACACTCAAGAAAACACAGTTTTCTGATTCAGATGATCAGTTGGTTAAACTGCTGTCTACTCCTGCTTAAGACTACATCTCTTTCATTTGTTTGCTTTTGGTTTTTTTTTTGTTACATCCCTGAGATTTCTAAGTTAGCCTGAGGAAGTAAGATGCAATCCTATGTCCAATGCATATCTTGGACTAAATGAGATTTTAAAAATACAGGACTGGTTCATTTAATATCAAATGCTCTTCAGCCATAAACTTAAAAACTTCATGCAGTGAGAAGTGGATACTGTGATGCTTTTGTAAATAATGCATATAGAGCCTGATGCAATGCAAAGGAAAATAATTAGACTTTCAGATTGCCTGTGGGGAGGCTGTGGGAAGCTTTGTATGCATTTACTTGTTCATTCTTCATTGTGCCTCTTCTCATCATTTGAATCTGGTGCCACAGGCTCAGATGTGCTATTTTCCCTTTTTTATTTTTCCCCTGAATTTAACTGTCTCTTTCATGCAAGCCGTTTCACAAATATCTATTAGTTTTCTTTTCAAACGGACATGATGCAGAAGAAGCAGGGTAAAATGTCTGTAGTAAAATAGGATGAGGCAGGAGGCTCCATACAGCCTCATGTCGACTGTGTGCTTGTTCCAAAGTCCATAACTTTCAGCTGTCCAAATTACAGTGCCCACAATTGATTCCTGGAGCCAGCTAAATTGGACTAGGAGTTCTGGCAAGCTGGGTGTCCCTTGTTTCTGTTGGTGGGAGGCTGCAGGGTTTCGAGGAGGTCTGGGTGGAGAAGGGAGAAGAGAAATAAGATGGGTGTGGTGAGATCCCTGAATGCTTTAAGTGTGTAGACAGCAGGGACAGAGGGGCAGCAGACAGTGGCACCTCAAGGTCACTTCTCTTAAGCATTTTTTTGATTTCTACACATTCCATGCTTCCCCTTTCCTGGGAGTGCAGGATTGTTTCCTGCTTGTTGTCCCTGATCTGCTGTTACTTTCTGCAGTGTGCTTGAGACAGAGGCTGCTGGGGCAGGGAAAGAAACACAGGAAATTTGTTCAGATGCAACAATTACAGAATGCCTTAACTGTGTGCACCTCTGTCCTTCTGTATTGCCACTGAAGAAAGACATGGCTAGGAGGAAAGACAGCTGATTTTCAGGGCAGTTTTCTCAGAGGAAAACTACTTAAAAACAAAACACAGTTCATGGTGCTGGTTGTAAGACACACTAAAAATTGTGGTGGTTTTGCACATACTTTGTTCATTTCTCGTGAGGTAATGATGATTCAATTGTAATTATCGTTACAGTCCGTTTTCACAAACTTTGATGAATTTAACTTGATGTTTCCTTAAGCAGAGTAGAGATAGAAATGAAAAAATGTTTATACGTGTCAGTTTTGGAGTGCTTTTGGAAATAAACAGCATGTTCTTTTGCTGCAGGATTTGAAATCTAGCAATCAGCGAGATGAAATTGCTGCAGCACGTGTATCCCTGAAGGAAAATTCTGCTTTCCTACATTCAATATGTTCAGCTTGTTTGGAACATTCAGATGTTGCATCCCTTACAGCCAGCAAGGATTCAATTTGCAATGAAATACAGAATGCTCTCAATGTAATTTCTAATGCTTCCCAAGGAGTTGGAAATAAAGTGGAGCAACCTGCATCTCGCAAAGCTACTCTTGGAAGTGCACTTGATGAACTTGAGGTATGTAAACATGTGAGATTACAATATTTTTGGAAAGAAGTTTATTTATTTTTTTAATAAGTATTGGTACTATAAATGGTGAGCCTAAAGGCATTAAAGATTGTTGCTCTGCTTAGTCCTAGTCTAAATAATATCATTTGAAATGATTTAATTGAGATGATCCGTTGGAATGATTTCATTTGCTTCAGAGGAGTTTGGAGTTAAGGCTTCATGTGTGTTCAGTATTTGGCTCCCTTGGAACAGAGGGCAGAGTTAGCTCCAGTTGTGTCACTGCTGCTGGGACAGGCACACCCTGCAGTAAGTGGGCAGAACCCAGGAGTTCAGTTTGCTCAGAAGTGATTCTCAGCTGACAGTGCCCACTGCTGCCTTGGCTGCATTTGAGCTGCTACTGTGGAAGCTGAAGTCCTTGTCTCCAGAATGTGTCAATGGGATCATTCTGTAACTTGTATAATCGAGCAATTCGGAAACCTCATTGCATTTGCTACTTATCATTAAATAAAGTGACATAGCCAATATGCTTTCACCACCTCTGCATTTCTGCTTCCATTATTGAAGCAAATACCTGGGGGAAGGCAGGACTTTTCTCTATTCCTGGCCACATCCAAAGCTTTTCTACAGAGTTTTTCCTTCTTCTCATGGCTGCTCTGGCTCTCACCAGTGTCATTTTCCATTGTCCTGCCAGAAATGGTCAAAGATCTCCTGTAGGTGAGACTACAGACCATGAGCCTCGTGGGGTGTAACTGGTGTAGGCCCAGATCAACAGAAGGAATGTTTCTAAACACATATGCAAATATGGGTGGTTTTCATTGTGAATTCTTGGGCTTACAAGGTCTCAGCATCCTGTTGCTAAGACGGTGATACATTTTCAGGAAAATTGATGTTAGGATTAATGGTAGTAGATTTTTATCCAAAATTTTCAATGGAAGATTAAAGAAATACACTGAAATATGACACAAATTTTGTAGTGGCAGTTTATTGATCAAAACAGACCTCTCAGGCATGCTCAATGTCAAATCAGACAGGTTTTTCCCCCAAAAGGAACAGGCTACAATTGCACGTTACATGCCATCCATTCTTGCTCCTCACAATGGGTTTTAAAATTACACTTCCTAATCTATTTTCTTCATAAATGGAAATAAAAAGAAACATGTAAGACTAAATATGTAACTTGTTACAGAGTAACTGTGAATGACAAATGAGATCCCTTATATGAGACCCACTATTTACCTCGATTACTTAAAAATAAAAAAAAAAAAAAGAAATGTCAAAAAGGTTGCATTTTTTTACTGCAGACAAATTAATCTTGACTGTATGTAAGCAGTACTATTTAAAAATGCAGTAACATTTATTATTGTTCTAAAATTTGAAATTTTCTTATAATCACAAAACGGAAAAAATTGTATTTTGAATTGAATTTGTTTTTACTTGGAAATGTAAGAACATAGACATCTGACAGTTGTAAAAAGCCATTTGTTTATCAAGTTGGAAATATATTTTTACCTAGGTAGCACAAATTGGAATCGAAGCTGTGTGGGTTAGATAAAGCACAATTTATAGAGCATTTAACTTCTGAGATGATTTTATGAGTTAGATGGTTACACTTTTCTCACTTTACAAAAAGTTCTATTGGCTAAGGACCTGAAATAACCTTTGCTCTATCTTCCTGTTGGAAATACAGTGCCATGAAATAGATTGATGCAGTAAATAGTCTGGTGGGAACAAATCTCATTAAATGTTTATAGTGGAAATGTATCTCGGAGCTTACCCAACAATCTAGTATCTAGATGTTTTGCAATATCATTCTTCCTGTGCCAGTGCTGGCACTGTGAAAGTTATTAAAGATTTATAGGTGAGGAAACCACCAGTAAAATTAGAGCAGCTAACTCTTAAATCAATAGATTCTCTTAGAGAGAGTCTCTCACCAATTCCTCTTAAAGGCTCGCTATAACTACTGTGTCCTTTGTAAAGAAACACAAAATATTACTTTAATTGCATATTAAGATCTGTGAAAATATGTGTGTGGGTGCAGGTTATCTAATGCCTTTTTGTGGTATTTCATCTTGTGAATGCAAAGAGATTTCTCATAAAATGATCCAGGTCCTGCATACCTGAGTCTCTGTTGGTGTGTTCAGCTGCTCTGAGGTCCTTGAGTGACCGTGGCCATCTAGCAGAGCAGTTACACGTGAGATGCCAAAGGGCTGTAAGTCACTCCAGAACTTCACCAAATACAACCAAGTTTCTGCATACCCTCTTTTTTTCCTGGATCAGACCGGTGAGGGGGGAAACAGGGATCTAATCACTCCTCTTAAATGCTCCCGTATGCTTGTGTCTTTGAGTTACTTAAGAGTAGCTGACCACTCTTTAGCCTGTTAAATCAACCCACCAGAGACTGCTTCTTGTGTGTCTGGTGTCTTCTCACTGAGTCTTTCCTGCGTAAATGTACTGATTATGAATAAGGAATGAAAATTTTGAAGAATTTTATCTGTCGGGTAGAGTCTGAACTCATATTTTCCTGGCTGTTATTGCCTAGATTTTTTTTATTCAGAGATGAACCATAGTACTCACACCCTCCATAGTACTCCACTCTCAACCATAGTACTCTCATAGCTTTTTGGCCAGTGCTATTTGTCTATCTTGGTGTAAACTTTCTCCAGACTGTCTCCCAAAGGAGGACATTTCTATTTTGGGTCAGCTGAGATTTGAAGGCAGTCATTTTTCCAGCTAATGGGATAGTTGGCTGTGGCTGCCAGTCTTCCCCAGTCAATGAAGCTGCTTTTTCTGCAGCGATACTTCAATATTCTATCTGCCAGGTGTGTTTTGCATTACAGTGGACACTGTAAGTACAGCTTGGCATTGAGGGGCTGCTTGAGATACAAAAGCTTGAAGGGAAGCTGATGCTGCAGTGAAGAGTGGCCATGTGGCACAGCTTGAGCAGATGTGAGGTACCCCAAACACCTTGGTGTTAAGGGCTCTAATGGGAATGAGGGAGGCAGAGTTACAAATCTCTAACACAAACTTATGACTCAAGTCTCCTTGCCTCACTGTTTAAGCTTTTATCTTACAGTGTTCTAATATAACACTTTCATTTCTAGCTTAAGCTAGACAGTCCCTGAAATTGTCCTGTTAAATCTAAATTGAAAAAAATAAGTAAAATTCTTCAGTTTACAATTAGTCTGGCACATGCTGGGTAAGCACAGGTAAGTTCTGATTTACCTAAATTCCACGTCAGGGTATCTGGCATGGTTTTCTTGTTTAATATTTCTTCTGAAAGCTGGAAACCACCTATGGATGTGATGTAAGAGGTGAATGGGTGTATGTGGAGTCTAGGTTTGGAGATTAGGGCCATAACAACACGGTTTCAGATAATCAGTTACATTAACAATTACTGGTTTGAATTTCTTCGAATGCTGAAGCTCAAATATACTTACTTCCATGTTTTGTGAAAATGTCATAGTCTCCTTTCCTTTCTCTTTAGAATATTTGCTTGCCACACAAAGTAATTAATTTTATCAAGCCAAAAGAGTTGTCTGCTTTTGTTTACCCTACCTACTGAAAAGCAAAAGGACACTTATACCTACGTCCTTTGGAAAAATAATCATTAAACAAAAGCTGCAGTTTTTATCTTTGCCCATATACAGCCTGTTAAAAATGGCAGCAGTGACTTTCTGCGATAGTGTGGGATTGATTAGACTGAAAATCAGCAGAATTAGACTGTTCGTGTAATCTGAGTCAACTTTCTCAGCTGTGAGCTAGCAGTACTGGCTCTGAGTTAAAGCCAGAGGTTCTCCTGATCTCTAAAAGACTAAAATTTACAGGCTTGAACCCCTCTTTCAAACAAAGCTTTAGCTCTGGTCTGAGACTCTGAATGGTAGAGAGAGCCTGGGTTTGTCTGCAAATGACCTCTTGTGTGTAGCCCCACTAGGGAAAAGGGAATCTGCCATGGTCAAAAGTGTTTTGGATGCTTCCAGCGGAAAGGGCTAGCAGCACATCTGGCATAGCATAATGTCACTGCAGTCCCTGGAAGTATAAAATAAAGCAGCAGCATCATTGACTTGACCTTTCTTACCTGTACTCCTCGTTTTTTTCAGAATTTAGTAGTCCTGGATCCCCTGGTAGTGAGCGAAGAGAAGGTGAGGCCGTCCCTGGAGCAGCGGCTGGAGGCGATCATCAGCGGGGCAGCGCTGCTGGCCGACTCCTCCTGCACGCGCGACTCGCACCGCGAGCGCATCATCGCCGAGTGCAGCGCCATCCGCCAGGCCCTGCAGGACCTGCTGGCCGAGTACCTCCGCTCCGTGAGTAACGCACGCGGGGCAACTGAGTAACGCACAGGGCAACTGAGTAACACACACAGCACAACTGACTAACATCGGGTAGCTGAGTAACAAACAGGGCAGCTGAGTAACGCGGGGCCACTGAGTAACAAACACAGGGCCACTGAGCTCGGGGCTGCCTTAGCGCCTCCTGCTCAGCGAGCTTAGCATCTAAGCAAGAATTAATGTACAGTTTAATCTGCATTTTGCAACATGCTCTTTAAAAGGTTGAAAGGGACGTTTTTCTGCAGAAATCTAAGCAAAAACTAAATACACATCCCCAGAATGAGTATGAATTGTATTATATCATGTATATAAAGTCTGTGAAAAATGCGATACTACAGATAAAATGTACGTGTTTAGGTTATTTTATGCTTGTTGTGGACTGTCACTGATTCAGAACAATCTTTTATATGCCAGAAACAAGAATTTCTTCGTAATACCACTTCCTAGACTAGAGTTTGAAAATCTAATTTCTACTCTTGTAGAATGCAACAATTGAAATAATAACTTCTTAAAAGGTAAGCAATCTGTTAGTGTTGTTTTCAAGTAGGGCGTTGACACCAGAAGAGGAGAAGAGCACCAATTTACAAGTGTTAGAATGACTAAATTGCTATCTTGGGAAGACAGGAGTGTTGGGTAAATCCAGAAATCTGGTTGTCTGACATGCTTGTAGCTGTGAATTAGAAGAGGAACTCAGTTTGCGTTTTAAAGTAATTTTTCTTTTAGATTTGAAGAATAGATTTGACACTTGTTATGTCTGGCGGGTAAATGTTGAAACAGTGGAGACTCAGTACTGTTAATATGGGTACACAATAATAATCTCATGCTTTTCGTTTGTAAACATTATCTGTAGGCACAATCTTATTTTCTAAAGATACCTCAGGATGATTCATCAAGCACATTGAGGGAACAATTGTGTGATATAGGTATTTGTTCCCCTTTTGGAAAGCTGAAATTCCTTTCTGTTCTGTAAGTCATAGCAGTCAACACAATCTAAAGTTATTCTAATGTTATTATTTATTTTGTCTTATTTTATTGCCCTTAGGATAATGTAGTATATGGACTAAAATAATTATGCATATCAGATTTTTTTCCATATCACAGATGTTGTACCTTTTGATATTTCTCTTTATTTATTAGAAGTTTACAGATGCTTTATTAAAATCAAGCTGTGTTTCAGGCCTTACACCAGAGAAAGGTGCTATGGAAGTTTTACTGAAAATGCTGTTGAATGCAGCCTTAATTCTTGAACCTCTGGAAGTCTTTACACATGGGTCAGATAGTGAGATTCCTTCAGCTCTGGTTAGCTTGGAATGTAAATCTTTGATACACTGTTGTAGCAGATTTCTCCTATGATGTCTGTTCTAGGGTGGATCAGGGTTTGCTGTTAAGTGGCTGAAAGTTTTACATGGGAAGGTATCCAATTTTAATGGTTGGACTTAATGATCTTGAAGGGCTTTTCCAACATAAATGATTCTATGATTTTATCCAGAGCACGTAGCAGGATGCAGATGTGGTGAACAGCATCCCGTATTAGTCCAAAAGATTGCTCTGGGTTTGTCCCAAGAACACTTTCCTATGTATTTTTGGTGTGAAACTACGAGATTTTTAAGTCAAACGGTCTTAAATTCTTAGACTCTTGAAACAAAAATTTGATGGTCTTTTCTACTTCAGAAATAATCATGGTTTCAGGGGTATGTAATGTGCAATAGGTGGAAAAGAATAATACATAACCCACCTCAATGATTTGAGAAAGTCAGAAAGCAGCTGTTGAAATATGACAGTAAGGGAAAGTGTCATATAATCTGCTGGAGAACACAGTGACTGCACAAGGTGCCAAAGACAAGGAAGCAGAAAGGGAAAAATATGAGGTTTAAAGGTATGAGGTTACATAAGAGAAGGGAATGAAAAGTTTTTAGTTTCTTTTAGAGCTGTTGTTTTGCAATTATTACTGAATGAAAACACTTTCACTGAGAATAGTTTATGACTATTACTGAGACTGTGTTAAGTAGGTTTTTCAATGAGAAGATTATCAGATGTCAGTTACTTTATTTCACAGCTCTAACTCGCTGAAGAAGAGATGATAGATCCAGGAAACAGTGCTGATTTATCAGTGTCTTTTTGGCTCTTCTCTTAGTAGTTTCAATAATCCAGGCCTCGGAATTGAATGGGCTGTAAAGATGATGACAGCCATTTGTTATCATAGCACAATTTAAGCACAATTCAGTTTTCCTCTCCTTGGGAAAGCTGTTGTACTAGACAGGCAAGTGCTCTGTCTGTGGAATACTTCATGGGTGTTTGTGTGTATGCCTCCTGGCCTGTGCCCTGTGCTGAGTGAGCTCCAGAGCCTCTGTGCCACAGCTTGTATGTGAGAGTGGAAACTTTTCCTTGCCCACAATCCACACAGGGTGTGCTTTGCTCTGGCTTTGTGCTCCTGGTGTGTGGCTCCCAAGCACAGCCTCCTTGCTGCCATTCCATCCCTCTGCACTCCCTCTCACAAGCTGTGCTAGTCAGCTGCTCCAAAGGGTTTGTTTTTCTGGAGATAGGTCTTCTGTTTCTTGCTGGCACATTGGCTTGATCACTTGCCTTAAGGCTTCTTCCTGTCTGAGTGTTGCCAGTGGGAGCTGCATTGCCTCAGAGACACCTCACCCAGTAAGTGCCACCTCCACAGATCCTCCTCTGGCAGCTGCTTTGCCAGGGAGCTGTGCTGGTGACATCCAGGGTCTCTCTGGCTCTGGTGTTGATGGTGGCCATGCCCTGCCTGGTAAATGTTGAGCTTAGACAGGGCCATTGCCAAGGACTTGGGTGCCTAAATTCTGTGCAGGTTCTGCATTGTTTGTTCTTTTGAAACTGGGTCTCAGTGCTTGAACTTGAAAGGAACTTTGACTTTCCAAACAATTACAAACTGTGGGTCTGCTAGTAGATAAAACTAGTACTGAGAGATAAAGTAAACAATGGGAAGGATTCCACTGATTGATAAATGGAATAAGAGATTTGTCTTAAGAAACAAACTGTAGGTCTGCTGATAAATAAAATTGGATACTGAGAGATGAAAGAAACAATGAGAAGAGCCATAAATTCCATAGGAATTCCACTGATCACACAAGGAAAACAAAAAGGAGGGAGTTATACATTAGAAGGGGGTCTTAGGTATTAGATTGGGAAGTCTTGATTTACAGAAAAAACTAACTCCACGACTCCACAACTTGTAGAAGTTGGGAAGTAGGTATGTATCTTTATTCAGCACTGGGTGCATTGGATTATTCCCCCAAAACACATGCACACCCCCGAAAATTCCCAAGTCTCTTTTGTCCCCCTTATTTGTGCATATGCATAAAGTTTCACAATAGGTTCATGCATATTCATTTCCCAGCTCTGTTTCATATTAAAACTAATTTATCAGTTCTTATGAACTTTGTGCAGTTCTCTGGTAACATCTCTGTGTCTGCCAGCTTAGCTCCAGTTTTCTTGTCCACTTCAGTCTCGAGGCTGATGGGCCCTTTCTTATCTCTTTAGCTTGGAAGCTTGCATTCCTTTCTTAAGCAGCTTTGAATCTTCTCTGTCCTTTTTGCAGACTTTTGTGCACGGCAAGTTAGCAGGCTATACAAGTTTTAAACAGCACACTTCAGCTAAATTCAAAATTGGTTTCTACCCCAAGTCAAATTTCTAACCCTTCTCAGTCTGTACCTCTCAAGTACCTCAGGGTAGGTACCTCTCTCTTGGGGAAGAGAGAGGGACATGCGACCAGGAAATTAGGATAAAAAGGAGGCTGCGTCCTCCAAAATTTTGAGACACTCTGGGGGAAATGCCCCATGGTCTCTCCCTGTATTCAAGTAAAGTTACGGGACTCCTCTGTCTCCTTTTTGGACATAAACCTCTGGTGTTTGTGGATTAATTTTTCTGATAAAAAACTTAGGATTCTACAGGATCCTGTAGTTAGTTTAAAAAACTTAGTTTCTACAGGAACTTAGGATTTATTAGTGCTAGCATTTGAAACAGTATAAGGAGTATAGCTTTGGTAGTTCCTAAATTTTTTTTTTCATTTTCCTCAATTATTTAAAGTGTGTAAAAATCCTCAAGGGCATTGAAGATTAAGAGCTTGTTGGTGTCAGTGGTAAATTTTTCAAAATCTTTTTTTAAAAGAGTTTTTAATGCAAGCTTGGAGAAACATCTTTTCAGAAGATACTTGCTTTTCTGTGGGTATCTGTTTTTCACAGAGGTTTTATCACAGTGAATGAAACAATGGAAAGTGAAGCAAAATGCTTTCCACAAGAACCTAGAAGCTTTTCTGTTCACAGAGTAATTCAGGCACATAGTAAGTTGCAAATACATTTATAATTCTTCTGAAAGGTGGTAGTTTTTCTTCTGAATTGTTTAAAAAATTCTTCGAAATTATTTATGTACTATCGTTAACCTTTCTGAATTTTACTCATAGACGTATATTATTAGGCCATATATTTGTGTGTTAGGACATCCAATAATGGGAATTACTACTGTGGGTTTGGATATCTTATCAATGGCAGAATCATACTATTGTGTGGTTAATAATGGAATCATATATCCACTGGAGCAGTTGTGTTCTAGTAATAAGCACTTGCTTTTTCTTAATGACAAGCTCTTGTCTCTGTATCCTTTACCATGAAAAGTTACTGAACTCAGTGGAGTGCAACAATATGAACTGCATGTTTCCTGAGTTTTGCTTTTACTCAGTCACAGTAAGGACATTCCCTTCCCTGTGGGTCAGGAGGGATGATGGAGTTGTGGTAGAGCGTGTGTGGACGTGGCTGTTGCGAGCAGCACTCACTGGTTGCAGGTGCTGCTGTCTCTGCCATCATTAAATAGGGAGGTGTGCCTGAACAATTATTCTGCATCCTTCTCTGGCTTTAGTAAATATCACTTCTGGATTGTCAGGGGTGGTAAAGAAAGGTCAGATACACTGACTGGTAGTATGAGAGCTGCTTTCTTGAACTGAAATCCCCTTTCTGTTTGAATGCTGATTAATGACATTTGAGCTTCATTAGTTTTAGTTTATAGTTTTTCAGGTTATTATGGCTATAGGTTGCAGATACATATGTGTGTGTATATATAGGTGGGTCAGTGTATTTTTCTGATCAGTTCTGATTTTATTTCCTTCTTGTGTATTCTGAAAATATTTGTTTCTTAACCAGATTTTTATGTCATGATTACCTAAATGTCTGGGTGAGACATGGGTAATTTAGTCTGGACATGCCTATGGCTCTTGTGCCACAGGTGGCAGCTGCTGTGTCCTGCTGTCCCACAGCTGTGCTGTGTGTGTGCCAGGGAACAGAGCCAGACCAGCCCTTCTCACACCAGCAGTGCTTCCATTTAAAAAACTGTGAGGAGAAAATGATACGTGTACCTTGAGGCAGGTCAGGAAGTGAACTGAAGCTGCCCACCTTGTACATGTTTATATTGCTGCTAATCAAGGCCTGGCTGTCCATCTAGCCAAAGGGCAGACCAGCTGAGGCTGGGCAGGAATGTCATGTGCCCTGTGGCAGAGCTCAGGAGTGATCAGCTGTGCCCTGTATTGCACTTAGGGCATACCTGAACCTTGCTGGGGATGCAGCTCCTGGAGCTTTATGAAACTGGCTTCCCTCAAGGCTCCAAAGCCTTGTCCTCCACCACTGGATTGTGTCCACAACTTCGGGGTATGAGACCTGTTTGCATCTGAGCACATCAGCTGAAGTGCTGTAAGGATGAGACGAGGAGCTGGGATCCCTGAAAGCAGAGGGGTTACTGGGACAGGGAGTGAACGGGGCTGGGTGAGCCCTTAAGGAGAAGGTGGGCAGTGCTGAGCCTGCTATAGCCATGGGGAAGGGCCAGTTGTGAGAAAGGGGACACAGTGGATAGCTGGGACGTGGGCTGTTGTCTCTCTAGATTTCAAGCTCTGACTGGTCACTGGAACCTGAGGATTGCAAATTCAAAACCAGAAAAATGGGTGGAAAACCAGGAGTTTTTATTTATTGGTGATGTGGTTCTGGGCCTTGCTCTTTGTCTCAGCTCTTAAATTTGCTTTCTGTGGAGCACTAATGCCTTGCTCTACCTCTGGATTGAGTAGTCTTCAACAACAGCTTATGGTCTGACCCACTGTCTGGATGTGGAGACTGTGATTGATAATGTTTTTTGTGGTATTTTATTGCCATTCTTACTCTTGGAGAATGGAGGGACGTACAGATTCCTCAAGCATACTGATATCTCGACTTGATGTTACTTGTACTTCATGGTTTCCCCATGAAGACTTCTAACACTTCCTGGGTTGCCAGTGACACCTAAGGAGGTAAAAATAGGGGACTCTGACTTGTCCTTTATGGTTACTTCCACTTTCTTTCACAAATAGGTAACTTGCAAAGTTCTGTGTAGCTGCTCTCTGAAGAAGTGACCTCAGACTTGGTAGACTTGACTAACAGGGAGTTTGAAGAAATTCCTTGTTAAAATCTTCAAGAACAGAAGTGCTCTTGGTTATTCATGAAAGGGGCTGAAATAACTGACTTCTTGAAATCCTTGTTTTTCAATCCATTTTTTATTTCTGAACAAATAAAAACCACTTTTATTTGTGCCTTTTTACAAAAGGAGTGGATTTGAATGCTCTTGCTTTACTGTCCTCTTCATACTGAAGTGTTTTAACTGGTGTTGCAGAGAAGTTTGAAATTGAGTATGTCAAAATCTAAACTAGAAGACTTTCCGTGTGTGGGTGGGAAGTGTCACTCAGTTCTTTTCTTATTCATGGCTGGGTTTTTTTATGACTTTATCAAGTATTATGTTTTTCAAAAAAGGATGTATTCCAGTAAAATTGGTATGCCTATATGGTGTATTATGCTGGTATTTATGCAAGAAAATATGTAATTTTCATGATTTTGTTGTTCACATTGCCTGGGTAGTTGATTGAGTTGACTTTGAACACTCGTACAGAGGATTTTCTTCCATTTTGTATGCAGTATGTGTAATTGAAAATTATTTTTCTAAATGTTAACTTTCAGTGAACGTTTTGTTTTATGGGGAAATTAGATAGGAATTGTTAAGGAAGAGGATCTTAAATGTACTCAAAAGACAGAAGTAGTCTAGTGAATTCCCCAAATAGATTTACAGCTGAAAAATAAGCTGCAATTAAATGTACCTGATTATAGATGCTCTTACAGACTTTGCAGTAATCTGGGATCTCTGCATGTGAGCTGGAGAAGGATAATGAAAGCTTTTCTCTCCTTAAGCCCTGCTTTTCATTGAACGGTTCTGAGCTGAGCTATTTCAGGATTAATCGGATCTGAACTTGAGGCTTGCACTGGAGTAATGCAGTGTGAGGAGCAACTCGTGGCTCTGTGGAGGGTGATTCACTACAAGAGTCAGTAATTTGTATTTAGTGTATCTGGCAGCACTGAAAATTTACTGGGTTGCTGAAGACTAAATTTTTTTCAAGAAACCTTTAATAAAGCAGGATTTGCTCTCCCCAAGAGGAAATAAATCCTTGATTATGGTAATAAACAAGCATTAAAAATAATCAAGTATTTGTTAACACAGCATCTACCTAGCTGTTTAGTTTACAGAATTTAGAATTTTCCTGTTTTTAGTTACTATTGAAAATGGTTGTTACTGCATAAGGTTTTCCTCAACCAGTTTCCTGTTTTTCAGAGGATGTTAGACTGGTCATTTTCTGACATGTCAGGGTGCCATTTCTGGGAGTGCTACTGAAGTCTGCTGTTTCAGATGTATTTATCTTGGTTTCCATCCTCTGGTGTAATGCAGACGATTTTTGTTGTCCAGATACATTTCTAAATTCCATTCTGTTTCAGGTTGAAAGTTACTTTTTGTTTCTGTAACAGTTCTAATTAAAAAGATCAATCATAATTGGATTGTTCAGGGAGCTCTTCATAGAATGTTGGTGTTGTAGGCCCCTTGAAAACCCAAACCAACCTGGCTGGAGTTGACTCTGCTTTAAGCAGTGAGTTAGACTGGATAATGTTCAGACATTGCTGCTGTCTTTAATCTGTGGAGTCTGATGTTAAGCATTTGAATAAATTCCAGTGTTTGTGCAACGTCCTGGATGACCCAACCAGCTCCTTTTAATATACAGTAAATCTCATTATTTACTAATGGAAGATTGAAAGATAATCAGGTAATGAAGGCAGGACAAGAAATTACATAAAGTAGTAATAGGAAAGTTTCTTTCATTTGAATAATCTCTAGTAATTTTCAGATGGTGAAAGAAGAGTAGTTACTGTGTTAAATTCTGTTGTAATGAATCCTCTCAATAAAAAAATAACTTGTAAAAGTAATTTGGGAAGTGGTTGGTTGAAAGTTCTCCCTAAGAATTTCATCACATGACTTTTGAGGTCTACTGCATGGCTATAAACCAAATGCTTTTCCTATAGTTACTTGGATTTAGGATATTGTATGCCAGCAACCTATGAGATGGTGCACTTCTTAATTTATAGTACCAGAAGTGATTTCTCTTTGATAGAAGTGGAGATACCTGCATAGTTGTCAGCTGACTTTTGGACTTAATTTCTTGCCTAGCTTCTCTTGATCTCTTTTTATGAAGAATGAACAACGGAGTTCTATGTGAAATAGCTTATGGTCACTTTTTGTGAAATCAGTAGTGTATCCTATTGCAGAAAAATTGTAATTCTTGGTCTTAACTGTTCAGCCAGATCTTAAAACAGTGAGTTAAAAGAGATCAGGAACTTGAAGATCTAAATCACAATTCCACATTTCCATCTTCTTTCTGAGAAGAAAACCAAAACAAGGCTTAAAAACCAGAATCGTATCTTTGGCTTTGGTCACAAACAGCATTTATTGGCACTTCCCTTTTATTTTAACTTTCCTTTTAGTGGATTCATTTCCAGTTGTTGTTTGTATTTCCTGTCTGACATGCTACTCTTCTTTCCTTAATTAAGTAAAACAAAAAGGAAGAATATAATTTTGTATAATTGCATTTGTGACCAATGTGTATGATCGCAGGGCTGGCTAAGTAAACAGTTGAACCATCCCCCCCGCCCATCATATCAATAAAAAAGAAGTGCTTTAGTCCTTGCAAGATCAGCTCTTCTCAAGAACTGCTTCTCATGGTTGTTTTCTAAGCCTGTATTGCCAGTTGGCACATTTTCTTTCTCTTTGAGTATGCAAAGAAAATAAATGTCTTAAATCAGACAACTGCAGTGCTTAGTTGAATACATCAAATAAATGATTCTAATTGCTATATTTACTGGAAAATCCTTGCTATCTTAGGTTATTCTAATTGCCTTTAACCATTGTTTCATTATCAGGAGAAAAAACAAAGGGAGTTTATACAAAGATGGAAAGAAATTATAAGTCAGCTACTTGACTAGGAGCTGTACTCAGGAATAATCTAGGATTATCTTTTCTATCAAGTAGCGATGTTTCTAATTTTTTCTAAACCCTAATATTGTAATTGGGAGAAATTATCAGTCTGTAAAAGAATATAAGGGGTAAAGGAATCCGTCCCTTCATTTTCTTGATTACATTTAGCTCTTTGCAGGCAAAATGAAGAATAATAATAATTTTTTATTCCATGTAAATAAGAGAAAATAAAAAATATAATAATTACATACATCTTGGCAGCAGTTAATGGAAAAGGAAACTAGAGCCCAAGGTAAATCTCTTCTCTGGGAACTTGGTTAGTGCTTCTTTTCTGTGTAATACAGCAAAAGAGCACTGTGTTATTAACATGCCTTCACTGACTGTGCACGTGCACACGTGGACAGTGCACACAGGAGAGAGCAGATGAACATAAGCCAGAACCATTTTGGTTTTATAGTGCTATTTCCAGTCTACTGCTTGCAGGAATAAAGAAGTGAAATAGGGGAAAACGTTGTAAAGTTCCTGTAGAAAGTGTGAGCTAAAGGAGTCCAGACAGTGAATAGGTAAAGGAAATGTGGAATGCTATGTGATTGCTCGTGGCTCTTTGCTAAGGAGGTAAGGTCATAATGGCATTTGTGCCGTGTCCTACAGTTGGCAAGGAAATGGAGGTTTTATTGCTTACCTTTCAACTAATCAGAAAGACTTGTTTCTAATTTGAAAAACAAGAGGCCTGATAATCTTTTGGATTCTGTCAGCCACTTCCTGTGTTTAAGTGTGGAACTGTACATTAAAGCAAGACTCTGAAATGAAATGCACTGGGATGTCGTGGGTGATGCTGACAGATACTGCCAGGGCTGTTAGCAGTTTCTTACCTGTCCTCCCCTGAGCAGCTGGGGAGCAGTTGATTGGATTGTTGAGATGAAGAATTATCCTGGATCCCAGCGGGAAAGCAGGGTGCTGTTGCATATGAGTGAGCATGCAAGGTCTGAACAAAGCCTGGGTGAGGCTGCCAGGTCTTGAGGCTGTTTGGCTCCTCGTTTATTGTGATCCTTGGAACACCTGCCTCTCTCAGCTATAAGAATGGAATTTTTGTAGAGCAAGCTGCTCAGCGACTAGTACCTCCACTTCTTCCCAGAAAGGCTGGGAACTGCAGATCTGAAACTTTCAGAGTTTGGTCCCAAGGCTGTCTTACAGAGCTGCCAGGCATATGCCTGTGTTTTGTCAGAAGATCTGTTGTGCTTTCTCTGTTTCTGTGGAAGATTCTGCTTTTGATAAATTGGCAAAATTTAATAGAAGAAAGATTCCTCTGGAGAATCTCCAGCTATATTCCTGATTTCTGATGTTGTGCTTCAGTTCTTGCTCTGTTTTCCAGTTAGTCTGCAGCATTGTCAACGCCATTTTAAATCTGTGATAGAATTATAAGCAAATAGCAAGCCCATTTTTCTAATTCCATGTCTGGATGAAATGTGATTGGCAAAGGTCAGATATTAAAATTACTTATTTGGCATTTATTCAGGTGCAGATCTGGTAAAGCACTATTACAGACCTAAATAGCTATTACAACTTAAGTAAAACAGGGAGGCTGAAAAAATGACCAGGAGGAATGGGTTTAGATTTTTGTTTTGACCAGTAATTAAGGAAGGAAGTTTTATGTTTTTTCCTCTAGCTTATTCTTGTAGTAAAGGGTCTATGTGTATCTGTGATACAGATCTGTAGGCCATTCTGTAAATCTGGAATCATACATTGCTGGCAAACAGCTGGAATGTGACACTGTCCTCATATTCCCTGTGGCTGAGGAAGTAAATGAGGTGGAGTAAATGAGCAGTGTCCTGGGATTGCTCTGTACCACAGCACTCCTGTGGGACTCCTGGGGGGACACTGCTGGGAATGCTGTGCCTTCCCCTCAGGCCTGTGGGGCCAGCTGCTGCAGAGACAGATTTTTTTTAGGTGGTTTCTAGGCCAGAATGGCTCTTTGCTCCTTTGCCCAAGTAACACATTCTGAGGCAAGAATGATGCAGCAAGGCACGGTCTGATCAAGAGTCTGATCAGCACCAAAGGCTTCTGTGCTCAGTGAGAAGAAAGAAGTAACCTCCAAATTAATAGTGAAGAAAAGGGTGGAAATCTGAGCACTGGAAGTAACTTAGAAGAAAATAATAGGAGATAAAGTAAAGACCTTTCTAAACTGGGGGACAGGATGCTCAGGATACTCTGTCTTTCCTACCTGCTTCAGGCTTCCTTTTCCAGTTAGCTGGGAAAAATTAATGCAGTCAATAAGGCAAAGTGAATATGTGCCAGAAGGAGTTCAGGGATATTTAAGAAAGGAGTTTGTGAACCATTGGCCTTGACTGTAAAAATCTGTGAAGAATGAGTATTTCCAGTACAAAGTAGCAAAAAAGCTGAATTTCTCTTAACAGATAAATTCCTTTATCTAGGGAATTTATAGGTCAGTCCCTCTAACATGGATAACTGTGAAGAAGCTGCAGGAAATCCTTATATATTAATTTCCTAAAACTGCTCAGGATAAGAAAGTGGTGCTGAGCCACTTTCAAAACAAGATCCGTTTTGAAAATATGTTTTGTTAAATACATGTAGTTCTTTGACAGAATAGCTGGCTGGGGATTAAAAGGGAAGTTGTAAACTGATGTAATGTTGCACACAGTGATGCACACTGAGAGGATGTTTTCATAGGTGAACTTGAGAAGCACAGTTATTGTATAATGAGGGAAAATACAGGTCACTGAAAAACACTGTTCCTAGTCAATTGGTATTTAATCCATTTCAGGTTCATTTGGGATAGCTTAATGAAGTGTGATTCTGCAAGGACTGGCCTGGGACCCACGTGTATGATGTACTTTCATTAGTAATAAATGATATAAAATAAATGGCTTAGGGAATGAAGAATGGAAATAATTCAGAATTTGAATGTTGCTACCCTGGTGCAACTTCAAAGGATTTTATAGGTCAATAAAAACATTACCCCTCCTTTACTTTTTTTTCTTTTCAGTTTGGGGAAATGGTCTGAAATCTGCAGATTGAAATGATAAGTGGAAACAATTACTCCTGGGAAGTTCACTGTATACATAAAAATGCAGGGTTTGTGGCTTAACAGTGGTACTGCTCTACAGCTCCCAATGCCATATGAAAATCAGAAATGAAATAAACTGTCAGTAGGGCTCAGCTCAGTAGGAAATTTTAGGCATCACAGCTTAAGAATAACAAGGACTGATAAAAGAAAGAAAATGAAGCAAGGATTTTTAGAACTTATAAAAAGTAGGAAGCAGCTGACTTAACTGAGTCTGTGTAACTTACGAAGAGGTGGAGGAGAAAAGGAACATGCTGATATTTTCAGATATGGAAGAGGTTTTTATAAGGTTTATGCTGTTAAGTTATTCTCTGTATCCATTCAGAGAAAGACAGATGTAATTGGCAAAATGCAAAATTTGTGCAGTATTGAGTAAAAAAACCCAATCATGTAGATAAATAAGCACTGGAACAGTTTGTTGGGAGGCCATGGAGAGTTGGTCATGCACACAGGTGGGACTGGTTGGGCTGCCCAGCATCTGCTTGGGAGCTCCAGGAACATGTGGGCTCTTTCCCAGTGCTCAGGATGCCAAGTGACCAGGAGATCCCTCTTAACCCCGCTGATTATTGGTTTACCATTGTAGAAAAGTAATATTCCCAGTCTTCATACTGCATTTTCTTACTACAAATTGCTTTTTTCCACAAATTAGTGTAGGTTTGTAACAATGAATGCTTCCTCTATGCAGCGATCAAAACTAGAGTGAAATTTGGTGGGGCTTTTAGATTTCCAGGCCTTTCTATAGTTTTGTGTTCAGGCATCTGGGGAAGGCTGGTGAATACAAGAAGCTATTAATAGTTGTAGGCATACTAGGAGTTTATTTTCTCATGAGCTATTTGCATAAAATAGTACATTTAACAGTGATTCAGCTTATCATATCAGCAGGAGTTTTTGTATCCTGACAAATGTATAACTATATTAGAAAGATTTATCTGAATTTAATATTTCAGGATCTACCTAACAATTTTGCATCCTATAATCTGTTCATAAACTGGAATTTAAGTACAAGGAATAGAAAATAGGAATTTTGCTCTACAAGATTAAAACTTTAGCAACCAAATTGCATTCGTGTAATGTAATATGTGAGCTGTTCTCCCATACTAACATGTTTTTCTGAGGAGATGGATATGCACTATAGAAAAAAGCCCCGAATAACCAACTCTTTCTATGATTTGGTTGTATGGCAGAAATCTCCAGTAATTTCCTAGTGTTAGAATAAAATCAGGCGAGGAAGCTGCCTGGAGCATGTTGTGGCCAGGGGACACGTGGAAGGCAGGAGGCTGCCTCGGACTGGCATGTCTGTAGGGAGGGGGCCTTACCTGAAACCTTAAGGGAGGAAATTTTCCCTGGGTTCTAGAGGAGGCTCTCTAGGACTGATGGAAACCTGGATGAGGCTGCAAGGTGCTGGACTGGAAGGCATGGAAACAGTAAACTACTCATGTCAGGATAGAGGTGAGGGGGCACAGTCACTGGAGTCACTTGGCCGTCTGAGTTTTCTTTCTCAGAAAGTTGCCGTGTTCCGTAGTCTTCCTGTTCTAATAATCAGAAAGCTGCAGCAAACCCAGCTTTAGAGACAGAGGATGGCTCTGCTCCAGACACCCAAAAGGAAAAGGTGGTCCTGTGCCTCCCCAGCACCCTGTCACACTGTACCTCGTCCTGAGCACAGAAATGTGTCGGTGGTGATGGGATTTTGTGTGACTGATTGCAGTGCTCCACTCCTCAGGAGCTTCTGCCAAACAGCAGGGAGAGTTCTTGTAGGAGAGCTGTTTAGAGAAGTGTGTCTGCAGAGAACAGGAGCAGGCAGACTGAGCAGGGCACAGTGCTGAAGCTGGGTTTCTTAAAAGGTCCTTTGGTAGTCATGAGTTGCTTTCACTGACTGGAATACAGCTACAACCTAAATTGTGTCTTTGTAAATAGAAGGCACAAGACAGCTTTGCATTCTTCCAGAATTTTTACTGGTGCTTTAGATACAGAATGATGGATTTATTCTGGAATAGATGGTAGTTTGTTTGCCTGATCTAGATGAAGCAGCTTTTTTTTCCTCCCTACAATTGGGTTTCGTGGCTATAAAGGAAGAATGACTTCATTATGTGTTGAATTGACTTTTTCACAATAAACTTGAGAATCTAAATGCATACTATCAAATGTCACTGTTTTATGTGATGTATTTCACAGTTTAAAACACAGTTTTTTTCCAGAGTTGAAATTAGAATTGTTGACATTAAGGAAATGAAAATGATTGATGGAATGGTTTTAGTTGACCAGCTGCTAATGATTTCTCACTCAATATCTCGTTACCTTGTGCTGAAGTCATACATATGACAACCTAGAAAATAGCCTGAAGTTCCTGAAACTACAAAGAAGAAAAATACAAGTTATTCTGGTGCTTTTGATCTATGAACTGTGATATAAAATGTGACTTTTGATGTTCTGGGATGGTGTGATCGATAGCATAATTTTTGTTATTAAATTGTTTACTCTTTACTGAACATTACAGTGCATTATATTTTGGCTCAGAGGCAGGGAGAAAGGTCACTTAATTTCCTTACTGGCCACTGCAGCCCTTGCTCAGGTGAAGCTTTTTGGGAGGAAGGGAGAAGGCATTTTCATTGGGAACAGCTGAAAATGCTCATCTGACGGGAACTTCTGGAGCTTCCTAAGCTGGGGACTGGTCTCTCTTGGAGGAGACTGTGGAGAAAGAGCGAAATATTTCTGTGGCTCCTGAAGGAGTTTTAAAAGGTTGTGGTATCTCAAAAGCCTTGCTGAGAATTTTTAGCCTGAGAGCAGGTTTGTAGGAAAGGAGGGGTCCATGATGAGCAAGAGAGGGGTTGGCTGACCAACACCTTGATTTTCAGTTTCTCCTGTCCATCAGGACAGCTGTGTCACTCTCTCTGAGTTGTGTTGCAATAAAGCACAGCTCTGTTTCGGTGGCTTTTTGATTTCTCTCAAGGACAAGGTGGGTGGAGGAGGCTGTGGTCAAGAGGTGGGCAGTTTCTGGGAGGCTCCCAATAGCCACTTCTTAGTGACACAGAATTCAAATCCCTAAATCACTACATGGATGAGTTGGTTTTTTCAGTGTGAGAAGGAAGGAGAAACCCTCTAATGGAATACTGACTGAGTATAGGGAATACCCTGAAAAGCTGCAGGTGAGCATTTAATTTTGAGAGCAGCCAGTGTGGTGTGACTATTGCCTGTGTCCAGCTGTGCTGCATAAAGCTCTCATTCTTATCTCCAGTGCTGACTCCTAATTATCTCCTGTACAAGTGCAAAAATCCTAATACTTGAAAATATCAAATCCTCTAAAGCCAGTGGTGGAACTGTAACTGGCTTTAATGGAGCCAGAGCATCACCCAGTTTGAAGGAATTAAGCCCAGTTCTTGGGGCTCTTACTACTTTTTTAAAGAGTGTGGTCTGTATTGAATACTTTACGCTGTTCTTTCTTGGTTTTGTCTATATTGCCTGACGCTCCGGTTTATTGTTGTGTCTTACAAACTTCATTTGAAAAATACGCTCAGTATTTTTGTTAAAATACCGTCCTGGTTCTATCTCCCCCTTTTTTTTCTCTTTGAATGGTGCTGTGGTTTTGATGTTTCTGCTGACATTTATTATGCAAAATGGAAGAATTTGTGCAAAGCAGAAAGATGAAATGATGGTTTGACCTAGTCTTGAAGCTGAGCAAACTAGCAGAAGAAAAACTGTTGATAGTCAGTGAGAATTCATCATATTTTCCTCACACATTTTTTACAAGTATTTTGTGGCAGCTGAAATTTCTGACCACGACTAAACTCTGTCTCTTTTGGCCTCAGACTGCATGTAATTATTCAGAGTATGCCATTTCTCCTTATAGGAAGCCTTATTACCCACAGGCAGATGTGATCTATCATCTTTTCCTTCAACAATTCCCCTTTTCCCTGTACCCTGAAAGAAATCAGAAAAGATTTATAATATTCTGCAGCCCATGAAACCTGCTTCATTATCCTTAAATCACATATATTTGACTGCAAAGCTCTTATTTTTATAAAAATTTTGGGAGCAGAATATTTTATGGAGTTTGGTGTGCTTTTACTGGAGTCAAAAAATGCATTTTTAAACCTAATTTTTTGCAAATTTTTGCTGCAAATTAAAAGCTCTTTTAGGCAGAAGGAAAATAATGGATCTACCTTCAGATGTCCAAACAGAAGGAAGTATTCAAGCTGAAGTGATAACATCAGTTCGAATGCTGCTGCCTGTCTCTGTTGTCACTGTGCTGTCCTGTTGTAACAAACACCTTGTTTTACAGCCCTGGCAGGTGAGGTGGGGAGCTCTGCAGATGCAGATGTTGTTTGTTCACTCCCCTGCCCCAGGGGATTCCATTTGTTTTTGGACCAAGCATTTTGAAGGAGCAGCTGGATTTGTGCCCTCCCGTTTTCATTCCTTCCTGTTTCCTTCCTTACCATAGTCCATTACCATGGTGAACAGTTACAGTTTTGTCAAGTCTTTCTTCACTGAATTGTTGGGATCTTCCTTTTCCATCAGCATCTCTATGGCTTTCCCTTCTTTCTTTCCATTTTACACATCTATCCCTTCTCCTGTTTAGATAGAATGAATTTGTTTTCCTTCTTGGGTGTTTTTCCTAAGAATGTTTTTCAGTGAAATGCTGATTTATTTTTGGACAGCTCTAATGGAGATACTGGCTTTGGGTGAGAAGTAACTGTAAGGTTCCCAAGGGTTGTTATGGGGAGTTCCCCATTTCCCCTCATTCTTCATTGCTGACATGTTTAATCCCTTCAGTCAGACCCTGAACTTACAAAGCAGGTTCTGCTATTTCAGCTTAGTTAGCCATTGATGCTGCAATATCTGTAATAAAGATTTTGTATTTATGATGCTTTCTTATTTTTAAAATTATTTTCCAATGTTACCTTTAATAACTGATAGTCCAGAAAACTGTGATGTTAATAGAAGAATACACCACTGAAGCACAGCAGTGATCAGCTCTTGACGGGCAGCATGGTATGTCTTTACTGCCCCATCTAACTGAATTAATATTCATATGAGCAATACTTTGGTGTCTTTACATATATTATTGTTTATTAATAATTCTGCCTTTGATTTTCCACTTCCCTTGGTTTCTCTGAAGTCCTCTTAGGTGAAAGAGGCTATTTGCAATGTTATTTTAAACATAAAAGCATTTGATTGAGGGTCTAATATAGGCCTCATACTTACTTGCCTCCCTGGGAAGTTTTGTAGATCCAGGTTTGTCTTCTTTTTTTTTTCTGGAGTCACTTACTTTTAATTTATGTGTGCAAAGCCAACTTTTTTATTCCTGTTACTGATTTGCATTCAGATACTGTCCTGCTGATGCCTGACATGTACAGGAGGTACTTGGTACTAAAGACAATGGAAATGGTTTTCACTTTTGGAAAGGCAGATCCCATTCTCTAGTGGTTTGCCTGTGTATATACAGTCCAGACTTATCTTTAATCCTTCTCATCTTCTGTTTTATCTTGTGCCTTATTAGCCTGTACCTCCTTTTAAAAACCAGTCTGAAATATCTTCTCTCTGAGGTCCATATAAATTTTGAAAATGTATTTTTTTCGTTCCTGAAGCATAACTTAGTTGCATCTATGGTATTTATAGCTCCTGTCTTTACATCCTCTCTCAGAAATAATGCTGAATTATTTCTGTATTTAAATCTTCAAATTTTAGCTAGCAATGTGAGTCCTTTTTTTGGTAACTATTGTATTTCTGTGGCATTAAAAATGCCCCTGCATAAATCCTCCTCCTACCTCCTTATTTTGTAAAAGAAAAACTTGCACACAAATTCTCAAAACAGCTGATTACAGCTTATTTCTGGGAAGCAAAAAAACACCAAACTTTTTTCAAAGAATAAGTTTGGTTTATAGTAAGATGCTTGCATATTACAGGAAGGAATCTTAGAATGTAATTTAGCAGTATAAATTACCCGAAATAGTTCCTTTATTTCGGTGGGTATTTTAATTTCTTTGCTGAAGTAGAGCCTCAAAATGCATACAGGTGCAGAAGAAAGGAGTGAAGGAGTGCCAAGGCATGTAAGTGTGGGAGAGGAGGCTGGCAGCTCCTCACATTTGAACCACGAGATGGATTCTGCAGTGCAGAACACAGGCAGATCTTTCTGCCCCTTTGGGATTCAGGTATCTTCAGTGAGACTGTTTGTAGATTCAGTGAGTTATTCAGAGAAATAAATGGAAGAAAGTTTCAGGAAGAAGGTAGCACTGAAGTGACTTTTTAAACCAGGCAGAAGACAGGATTACAAAGCAAATTTTATCAATAATGTTTATTCCCACTCAGGTTCACAAATTCCATTCCATTGATGTAGATACTGTGTTCCTCAGAGACTGAAGGGGTTTTAAGAAGTTAGATAAGCGCCTTGAGAGGGACCAATCTAGTTTTTATTTATGCCTCAACATATGTTACATATGAGGTGAAAGGTTCCTGCAAAGACTGTGCTGGCATCCCTCTCCCGGGAGGGAACGGGGCAGCCAGTCAGGCCAGGGAAGCCTCCGCGGTCGGGCTGTAAGTGTCCCCGCCGCTTGCTCGTGGGGCGGGTGCCCGAGAAATCCACCCGCGGGANCGGCTCACAGCGCGCAGGCTTTGCCTACCGAGCCGATGTTGACAGACAGCTGGGGTTCTTGTGGTAACGCTGTCGCTGTCTTCTGTTTCTTTCCCCCTCTTTCTTTTTCCTCTCTCTGCTCCTTATCCTATCCCTCTTTAGTAGGAACGCTTACCTTTTTTTTTTTTTTTTTTAAT
>VXAX01004959.1:224078-256719 GCA_013399835.1 Leptocoma aspasia
GTAAGTGTCCCCGCCGCTTGCTCGTGGGGCGGGTGCCCGAGAAATCCACCCGCGGGAGGAACCTTAGCGCATAAAGGCGTAACTGCGACAATTGCTATCTTGGAGGGAGCGGGGGCTCGCTTGTGGGGCCCGCTCGGCCCCCCTCGCCTTTCTCCCCTGTGGTCCCGCTTCCCTGCCCATTCCTGCGGGCCGGCTCCTTGCCGCCACGCCCTGGAGCTCCGCTGCCTCCCCGGCGGAGCGGCCGCCGCCGCCGTGCTTCCCCGGCCCCGCCNGCTATCCAAAAAATCCTCCCCGACTCCTGCTTTTACGGCAGAACGGGACACACCTATACAGTTGTTCTTGCTTTCAGATGGGTAGGGCATCATGTTGATCCTTTCCAGAAACTTCTGAAGTTTCTGTTATAATCACTTGATGAAAGTGAGGTTGAGGCAGTTCATACTGACATTTGTTAACCATATCTCTTCACAGCTTTAGCGTGCAAAGAGATTATAAAAACCCCAAAACTTTGCATTACCTTGTGTAGCGGTGGAATGAACAAAAAAAGGCTGACTTTTATTAGCATATTCTAGCCGTATTACATTTATGAATCTATATTTGTAAGCTAATGATGAAGAGAAGGAGTCAGACAAGCTTCTGCATGTGCTTGGTTGGCAGCAAAGCTGCTCAGCTCTGGAGGTGACACCTGAGAGTCATTTCCCTCCAGGATCTCAGTCTGAATAGTTCTGTTTTACTGCTGGCAGTCTCGGTTGTGACAGCTAGGCTTTGGAGAGCTAGGCTGCAGAAAGAAAAGAGAAGTATGAATTGTCTAGGTAATGCTGAAGCAGAAGACAAAAATAAATCTTGTTCATTAATTCTGTTTGCATATTCAGATACACCATTGATGGCTGTATTTTTTTCCTTTCCTGACAATGAGAATAAGGCTTTTGGGCAGTGGAGGCTGGCCTAACTGTGGAAGTTTACAGGTTCTTTAAAAATAAAGTTACCAACAGCAAGACATAAAAGGAAGGTGCATCATTATGGCTAGAAAAATAAATCACTTTCATTATTTCTTTTGAACACATAAATTACAACAAACTATTCAATATGAAATGTTCAGTTAATGGCTTTCCATGCCTCATTTATGACACACTCTTGTATAAAAGTACTGAAATTATTGAAGTGCACAGTGCTGCAGAGACACATCATTTTCTTTTAATGAGTATTCTCAGCTAAAGTTGATGAGGTTTTGTTCTCTAAGAAGCACAGAATTAGTGTATAATAATGTTTAAATTATTGGGCTTTGAAATATGTTTCATTGAAGCACTCATTTTATGATTAGATTGTAGATAGAACCATTGCTGAAATGCATCCACCTTAAAAGTCTGTTTCTTAGGGAATACAAAGTGGGAAATACTCTATATGAAAGCTGGAAAAAGCATATTCTTGTATAACTGCACACTGAATTCTTCTGTTCCATCCTGTTCACGTCAGCTGGCCTAAGGCACTTAATGAGGCAGTCATCAGACTGCCTTACTAATTAGTAAGGTAACAGTAGTAAGTAACAGTAACAGTAAGTTACTAACAGTAACTTACTGTTACTGTTAATCCAAACCAATGCTATACTAATGCAGCACTAATTAATGCTCATTTGTATATTATTAGTGTTGCATCTGTCGTGGTGGGACTTTGAAGTGTCCCCTGTCAGGAGTGTGTGGGAGCTTTGCTGGGGGTGCTGGGCTGTGTGTCACCGGCTCATTTGCTGTCCCACAACAGGCGCTCCTTTGTGGCTGCCGTCTGACAGAGGCAGTTCTTAGAGTGGGTTATTTACATACCTAATAGAAGGTGATCAAATTGAATAGAAGCTCCATGCCATGTGGGATTTTCACACTTGTACACACTTCACTTCAACTTACATAAAAATTCTTGGCAAAGTTGTAGTGGCAAAATGTTGATTTCTTGGGGGTTCATTAGAATAACATTAATCATGAAACTCTGATTATGTTCACCTTATTCTGAAACGTTATAACTGAAATTAATCAGGTTCTGTAGTTAGGTAGAACAATAAAGTGGAACCTGGCCTTGTTATTTTATAACAGACCTGTTAATTCACTCAAATGTTAGAATTTTTTGAGGAATTTAAGGAACATCTGCTTTTAAGTATGGATCATTATGGTCAAACTTGCACCTATTAGAGCTTAGTAAGTATCTTTCTGTGTTGAAACATGTTTGCAGTACTTCTGACAAGCAGGTTTATTGTTTGTTTACTGTTGTGATGGACTTGAGAAACCTGGGAAAAAGCATTTCTCCTTTCTGGTTAGCTGAATCTTGATTATAAGATACACACTGCCCTGCCCTCCCTAAGAGAAATCTCAGGGTTTCTGATGAAGTCTGCCCTCCGGGTAACTGAGTGGATGTTAAATCACACTCCCTGGAAGTTTGCAGTGTGTCATTATTAATTGTGAGAGAGTCCTATTTCTGTGTCGAAAATGGAAATCATTCATTCCTACCAGAGCAAGGAGAAGAGGCAGTTTTTCTTGTGGAAGTAGATGTTTTTGGTGCAGCAGCTGTAAATGTTACCAATTGCTGTGGCTTCAAAGAAGCTGTGTGCACATTCAGAGAGGGACTGGTGTGGGGCCACGTTTGGCTCAGGAAGTCCCTGACCTATGGAGAGTTGGGATCTGTGGGGGCTTTCCAGGGAAAGACAGCTGTGTGCTTGCCCCAGTCTTTAGTTCTTCTTTGGGTTTCATCTCCCAGCTGCTGTGCGAGGCAGATTGTCCAGGCTGGGTGTACCTCTGATGTGGCCAAGTATCATCATCAGAAACCCTGAGATTTCTCTTAGGGAGGGCAGGGCAGTGTGTATCTTATAATCAAGATTCAGCTAACCAGAAAGGAGAAATGCTTTTTCCCAGGTTTCTCAAGTCCATCACAACATAAAGCCATTATTAGACTCAGCCTTTACTGGTTAGGTTTGCCTTTAGGAAGCCCAGGCCCCTGAGATCTGTACAAAACTGTGGAGCAGAAAGACCTTTCCCTCAAGAGAGGAGGATCAGGCTGCAGGAGATGAGTTAAGCTGTACTCTTTCACCTGTTCAGCAGACCACTTTTGCTGCCCCAGCTGGGAACTGAATCCAGCTGCTTGTGTGTGACACTGTACATGATCATATAATTACATTCACCATCTTTGAGGACCTTCATTGCTAGTGTAGCAATATCCAGAATTTATTACAGTTCATTGACACTGGAATCCTGGCTTTTTCTCAGGTCATGGTGTTGCCCTTGCACTTCTGTTTTTTTTTAGCCTTCATGTTACAGTTTTTGCACTATTTCTGTTCTCATGTCCAGTCTGAGGATTGGAAATAATAAGAGATAAAACATGCTTTGAGAGAGAGAGAAATGGAGAGATTCAGTTTTCCATTGGTTGTGTGCTGCCAAAAGAAGTCTGATACTTAAGATGTATGCCCGAAAACTGTGTATGTTTTGGGGGTTTTTATATTAGTGGTACCTCTCAGATCCCTTGAGAATAGTTTGTACTGCAAATTTTGATAACTTTTTAATTGAAGCAGTCATTTATTTTCTTGTATAGATGATGTTTGTTTTTTTTTTTTTTTTTTGTTTTTTTTTTTTTGTTTACTGTCTTGAGATACATGCAGGAATTTGTCAAATTAGTCAGTAATCTTTCCATACACCCCCCTCCCTAGACAGGACCTCCAGTCAGATGCTTGGGCTTGCTTTGCCAATGGGTGTTTCAGTCCTGTGCATTGCTGTACAAGCATGATCCACTGATGGATGATGGTGGAGCTAGGAGCTAGGATTGTTGCTTGGAGCTAGGTTTATTTTTAAAATTGTCTGGGGTTTTTCATTGCTAGAGGTTATGTTGTCTCTCAGTCTGTATTTTGCAAGTGTAATTACTTCCCCCTACCTTTCCTTGGCAAAAGGACCTACCAGGGTATGGTGGTGTCACTTAACTGAGACAGGTGAGTGCCTTTGGCTACTTCTGTTCCTGGCGTGTGGCTCTTACTGCAAAGGGAAACTATACATGAAAGTGACCCCCTCCTAATAAATACTTGAAACCCACAGACTCCTTTCCTCTTGCTAACTTAGCTGGAAGGCAGGAGCTTTATTAGGGATACTGTTTCGTTGTACCCACAGAACAAAAGCATTTACTGTTCCTGTGCAGCCAGAATCAGAACACAGCTGGCAACAATCTGTTGGCAAGCAGGTGTGCACAGGCTAACCTCAGAATTCAGGAGTGAGTCTTTTTCTGGGTTAGCCTAACCTAGGTTTTTTCATGATGAGAATCTTTTAGAGAAGGTACCTACCTGCCACCTAGCTTTCTTGAAGACATCCATCTTACTGAGGATAACAAGTTTCAGGCTGATGTAGTCCATTGAAGAACAAAGGGTATCCACTGAATATTTACAGAAAGGCATGTTTTACCAATCTGGGACTGGGGTAAGCACACACCCCCTGCTGCTCTGGGCCCTGGGATCTTGGATCCATCTTGCAGAGCACTGGAGTGGCCTGCTGGGGTTACAGAAAACCTGGCATTTCAGATGCCTGGGAGGTGGTTGTGAGAGTATGAGGAATCTCTGAGGGGCTAATTCTGTGACTCTGCTTCTACCATTTGTCCTGTCACATGTGTGTCTGGAGCTGGGAGTCTTTCATTCATGATTGAGCAAGAGAAAAGGGGAAATGCTGGTGTGTATACACACATATAAATGTGGTGAATATCTACCCAGCTGTGCCTCTTTAAACAGACACATCAAAAACATGTTGTGTCTCTGCATAAGAAAATATTTTCTCATGGTCCCCAGTTTAAACTCACTAGTGTGCAACGCTGGGAATGCTCATGGTGTACAGTTCTCCATAAATAGGAAATACATGGAACCTTTGAACACCTGGGCATTTTGAGTAGCTCTGTTAGTGCCAGGACCTTGTTCACACACCATAAACACCTGAGGGCGGGCAGTGGGTTGAAGTGCAGAATAGGAAGGACAGAGTAAGAACAACTGAAATGACCTTTTGAGAGGGTGGTATTGCTCCTTCCAGCTCAGGCCTGCTCCAGTAGCCAGAATGCCAAAACATTGAACCTCAAAACCAGCTCTGGAGTGATTCAGGTAATTTCTTCCTGCAGCCCGAAAGCCAGTGGGCTCCACAGTGACTCCTGCATGTTTGTTGGCAGTAGACAATTAGCAAAATGTATTTTCAAACTCTGCGTAGGAAAATTCCAGCACTGTGGAAGGTGACCACAAATTCAAGAACCAGTGTAGTGGAGAAATACAGAACTGAAGTGTGCAGGTGTAAGAGGTGTCTTAAAAAGACAAGTAATGTTTTGAAGAGGAAATAATTTATGCAAAATATGTTACAAAATCTGAGTGCTAAGAAAAAAGCAGTACAATGTATTGTCTTTTGACACTTTGTTTCCACTTAACAGGTACTGAATGCAGATTGATTTGGTACCAATTTTTGAAGCTGATTTTCATTCTATTCACCTTGTTTTGTACAAACAGTTGCCCTGTAATTTTAAAATTCAGTCTTCTGCTTTGAAGCTACATGAAAATATGGTACGATAAAGATCCAGAAAAATAGATCTGTGGTTATATAATTTCTCTTTATTATAAAAAAGTTGCTTCACCATATGAAACTTTTTTTCCTATATTTTGGAAGGCTTGTGTTCCCATTTTGTTTTTCACGGAGTCCGCATGATATAATGTCTTCCTAATTTCTGTAATCTTTTATGATTACAGGGTAGTGTGTAGTGGTATAAAAAGTTGCTCTCTTACAGTATTGAGGAGTCTTGAAGATTTAAAACCAAAGAATAGGATATAAGAATGCTTCAGTCCAGATATTAAATGATAGACAAATAAGCAATGTAGTAATTGTTAAAGACTTAATACTACATTAATTTTTTTCTTTAAAGGTTTTGGTCTTTTTTTCTTTGTTTGCTTTATTATAATGTTAAACGACTGTAAAAGTTTACCATTTGTTCCAAATTACTACCTTTTTCAGCAAGTGGATGTTTCTTTTGAGTAACATTTTACATCCTAGAAGTAGTATAAGGACTTGTTTCTGTTGCCACTTCTGTTAGCAGCTGCCTGGACCCCTTTGTCATTAGCAGAAATACAAATGCCTGATTTAGCAGACTCTCACAGCAGATTTTGTAGCTGCCTGTTGAAGTCTCCTGTCCTGTATTGTTGTGCAGAACAGTGAGATTAATAAAATGTCGTCAGCCTTGACTAACAGTTGCATAACCAAGCTTTGTTGTTAAAAATCAGGCTGTATTTCAAGGCAACAGGTAAGTTTGTGGAGAATTAATTTTTTTTAAAATTTCATTTCTTGGAAAACTTGGCTGTATGTTTCAAGAATTTCTTAGAAGTTTGAATAGTTAAACCCTCCCTCTGGAACCAGTAGATAAAATTCTACACATTAAACACAGTAAAAATGGTGCATATTCTGCAAAGGACAGAATTTCAGATTAAAGTTGTCTGGGCACAAAAGCAGTAACAAAAGGATCACTACAAAACAGAGTAACTTAATAACACAAGAAATAACTTTTGTTAATTTGAAGCTTTAGAAACTGAAGCTTGTAAAGTAAGATGTAATTAAATTATGGCACTGTACATACCAGTTGTTCTTGGTAATTGAAACTTTACAGTATGAAAAATACATTACATCTGTACAGTTTATACAGGTAGGTAGGATGAGTTTTGAAAAAGATTCACTTCAAGGGTGATACTCTGAAGTCAAAAAAATACTGCACAACTGAACTAATTACAAATTGTAGACTGGAAACAATTAATCTTTGTGATTTACTTTTAATTAGCACAGGGATCCTACACTCCACAGAACTGTCTTCTCACTTGTGTCCATAGCTTTACATAGGATTTGGTTGCAGGCTCTGGTACAGGAACCCCCTAAGGCAGCAGCCCCTAAGGCAGCTGCTGGCTGTGCTCCTGGATCCGTGCCGCCGTGGTGATTGTGCTCAGGTCCAGCTCAGGCTCCAGGGCTGTGCCCCCTGCCTCCTCCTGCCTGCTGGACTCGTAGGGCTTGTGAGCCAGCAGCTCGTGGTGCACCCCGCAGTAGCTCAGCGTGGGCTGGTCGTAGGCCAGAAACGTTGACATGTTCATGGACAGTGGGATCTAGGGCAAAAACAAAGGGGAAGGGCAGCTAGTTACCAAATGGCATAACCAAATGGTACTCACCTGAATTGCATGTTGAAAAACCAGACTGTGTGCTCTCTGTATCCCTCTGTCCCCTCCTCTCCACCCAAACCCTGCTCTTCACCAGGGTGTTTTAACCCTGACCTCCACCACCTTGGATCTTGAGGCCCAGGGCTATGTATGTGCTTGAATGCTTTTGAGGAAATTGTGATTCAAGTTAAATTATCTTTAGAATGTAATTAACCTCAGCTATAATCACTCTGTCAGAGAATATTGCAAATGAAATGTAAATGCTCTTTCAAGTGAGTGGCTTGAATTTGTCAGTGCGTGTGATACCTTTGGTCTGCTTGGAAATATGGGTGAGAGGGTTCCTGTTGTTGAAGTGCTTGGGGAAGGCGACCTCAACCCTCCTGGCATTGTAACTAAACAGGGAACATCCCTATTTGTATCTCCTCCTTTGCAACTTTCCTTCCTATTTCCATTCCTCATGGGATGTGTCTCAATAAAATTTCTAGTTATGAAGAACCTCCTGTTCTTTGAAATTAATAAATAATCTAATAATGTCACAGCAATTGTAATAGTTAGTTCTCATCTCTGACAGCAATTCTGGAGTAAAACCCACTGCAGTGTTTAATTACCAGCGATATGTGAGCTTCATATCAGGTTCAGATGAGCATCAGAGCACCCCAGCTTATCTTAGATTTACAGTTCAGAAGCCTTAAAATTGCAGTTTCTATTCAAGGAAGCATCTGTTCTGCAAGCTGAATTTGATTGCATAGTATTAAATTTCTGTGCAGTGAGGGGGAAGTTCTGGCAACACTGTCTTTTCAGTCAGGAAGTGTAAAGCTCTAGACTTACTTTATATAGAAAGTGCAGCTAAAAGTTTGTACTTACAAAACTGTATGGCAAACCAGAATTTTTTAAAAAGAATTCTGTTCAGTCCTGGAAAAAATGTAGTCCAGTGTTTGAAATGTTGATTTTTAAAAAATTTCTCTTTTGATCATCCCTGGCAGGTTGAAAGGTTACCACAGACTAAAAGGAAAGCTCCTTTTTTTTTTCTTTTAAAAAAGAGAGGCAGATCATTTGGGTCTGGTCTCTCTGTAGCAATTACAGGGATCTGCAGGAAATGGGTTATTTTCTCCAGCCTGCAGAAGTGTATTTCCTTCTAAACAGATGTGAACTGGCTGGGGAGGAACACTTTTAGCTCCAGATGAATATCTCAGCAGTTGGCAGAGATGGGCAAGGTTCTTGCAAAGGCCTTACAGCATTTATTAAGCTTCTGCTGTTGTGCCTGTGTTCTTATCTGATTGCTTGACCTTGACTGTGCTTTCATAAGACACAAAATTGCATTTTTGTCTGAACGTATTGTATTTAGAATTAGAGGCAATATTTTCAACCTAAGGATTTTGATATTTTGTTAAATTTCATGGACATGGGGTGTTCAAACCTCTTGGGGCAATGTCAAGATTCAGCCGTAGAATCCTGAGAATGAAAACTTGGAAAATAAAGGCATAAGCCACAGATCTAGAGTGGCTTGAGAATCTTATGATGGGAAATTACGACAGAGCAATGGAATATTTTCCATGAAGATGACAGAAATAGAGCTGAAAAACAGATGATCATGAAGAGGAGGGATGAACATAAGTAAACCACACTGAAACAGGAGAACAAAATGAGCTGGAGGATGGAAGCAATAGAAGTGATGGAGCTGTGGTGTGTCATTCTGAAAATGTACAGAATTACAGTGTAATGACAATCTCATATTCAGAATAGGCATGGGAATGTGGTATATCAGCATATGGTCAATATGTGAGAATTTCATCTATTTCGTATTCAGGTTTTGCTGTTGCCTTCAATTAAAAAAAGGAGCAAGCTTTTATAATACATGCCAGGGAAGTATACAGCTTTTATGGACACAAATCAAAATTAAATGCTTTATATGTGGCCATGGGAAGATTCTTGTTATTTCAAATGAACCTCAAAACAAACCTGATACTTCACCATCCATTAGTTTGTCTCTGTGACTTTTTTTCCTTAAGGAGTCTTAGGGACAGGGCTATAATGTTTTATACCTACATTTACATCTCCTGCCTCTGTACCCCTGCATTTAAGTTCTCCCTGTGATTTAGGCGGGTCTTGCATGTAGCAAGTCCCGTAATTTCTCTCTGGAATGCCCTAGAGCTCTCTGATAGCGAGTTATGAAAAGAAAATACCTGTCTGATTATCACCTTGTCCCTTTTCTTTCATTGTCTCCTTCAAGCACTTACTTAAAACTGCTGTGCTGTGGAACAAGGGAGATACTTAAACTTCTGTTAAAGGAGCAGATAAATCTGTTACAGCCAATTTGTGATAGTCATGGATTTAGAGTTCAGATCCTTCTGTCTCCCCTACCAAGAAGTAATTCAGCTGTGGGGGTGAAGTTACCATAAGTTCCTTTTTGTGGTAATCTGCATACACTGTGAGGAGGCCACACTGTAAGGCAGTGAGTGCCTCGGGTTGAATTGTTGTGCTCGAAAGTGCTGAAAAAAGATGGCTGCAGGAACCTCTAGCCACTGTTAAAGACCTTAGTTTTCCTTCAAACTTCTCAATTCTTAGGTGGTTCTTTCATGTTTACATATTTCAACCTTTCCATGTCCAAATTCTGAAGGCCTGGTAAAGGGCAGTGTATTGTTGGATCAGCTGGTGAGAACTTTGCAGGAGATGTCCCAAGGATAGGAGTCAACTCAGCCAGTTTTCCTTGTCAGTGGCACGGAGGAGTTGAATGCAAAGGGAAAGATTTTTTCAAGCTTTTTCCTGCTTCTCTCAAACTCATTTTCTACTGAGTTCAGGTTGTAATTAAAAACCTACCAAAAGTATAAGCAGCAAGAATAGCTTTCACTGAACAGCAAAACTGTTCTTCACACAAGTGTTAATGCCCTCTTGGTGAGAGAGAATTGTGTTTTCTCTTCAAAGGGCACACCTGTCCAGATGTACAAATTTTCAGTACTGACAAACTCTTGCTTTTTTGCTGCTGCATGGTTGTGGAATGTTTCATGTGTCCTGCTTGGCTTTGGCAGATTTTCTATTCTAACATATTCATTTGTGGTTAACTTGGGGTCCCACATTGTGAGAAGCAATGCAGCTGAATCCAAACAAGTGTTCTGTGCCCAGCCTTCACTGCTGTGTCAGACTAAATTGCACACTCCTGGCAGAGAAAGACCAGAGTGAGGGAGAAAAGGGCAGATGAGGAACCTGAAATCCTTTTAAGTCTTTTAAACCATCACTTGAGTCACTCTCAAGGGGAGGACCCATTGTCTCCATGGCAGTATAAACAAAATAATCTCTTACTGAATAGCTGCTGTGTCTAGACTTCAGTGGTTTCAGTGGCTGAATGCCCTAGGCTTGTATTGATATTAAAAAATCTTTACTGAGTGCATGATTAGAATTATAGTCTATCTGTAATAGTAATCTTTCCTGTTCAGGGTTCAACATGACTTTCTAGTAATTTATGATGCAGCACATTCCCCGGGAAAGAGAGGGTGGTGTTAAAAAGTAAAAATCACCTTGACAAAGACCAGAACTTCTGAAGCTTTGCTTTGAATGTTGGACACTTGAACAGTAAACTGATATTTTCTGAGGATTGGAAGACAGTGCAGAGAGCATTCAAACACTGATAGGTTCCATGGGAAAACCAGGCTATTTTTTTTTTGTTATGTCAGGGTAGCTTTGATAAAGTAGAAGAAATTAAAAAAAATTTCATTTGCACGTACTAATTTTAACAGTCACCTTTACCAGTTTTTGAAATGCCAGAGTGAACAGCTGCTAACAGCTGCTAATCCTTTTCTTCATAATTTTAAGAAGATTATAACAAAAAAGAGAAAGCAGAAGGAAAAGGTTTTGTATTCCACTGATTCAGTTCACTGGGGTTCAGGCTAAGACATAATGAGCCATGCTTTCCTAGTTGCTGACATTTTGTCTTTCATGTTGTTAATTTTCCTAAATTTGAACAGGGTGATATTTACTTAAGATCTTTCCTTCCTGCAAAGAATGTGACATTTGTAAGACGAGAACAACTTGTGTCTTCATTAGCTCTAATTGTGTGCTTGACTCTGAAAGGAGTGTGTATTACATTTTTGCAGTTACACACTAATGCTTGCTAATAACGTTAGAAAAATGAACAGGTTATAAATACTCTTCTGCCTGACAAAGTAAATATCTCATTGTTTCTTTTTTTAATTTGTCTGGATTCCTGCGGTTGTGTGGGTTTTTATTTGTAGGTTGGTTTGGTTTTGAACAATGTGCTGTTTTGAATTTTTGTTTCTTTTCATAGCAGTCATTTAAGTTCTAATGTAGTAAAGTGAATTAAGGAAGTAGGTATGAGAGTGTGTGACTAAATAAAAATTAATCCATTCAGTTTCTTGAAATATGTTTTATAATATTTAATAGAGATGTACATTATCCTAAAGTATCTCTAAAATCTTACTACAATTAGATCCATATCTAACTGAGCACTAGCCTTTTTAGGCTTCTCATTTGTTTTTAATTTGTATGCAAAATTTGATGTTTATTAGATAGGCTCTGAAGGCATAATTATTTATCATTTAAAAACAACAGCGCTGAACTTTGTGGGACTAAAAGTGAATCAACACAGATGAAGCTTTTACCTTAGATGCTGGATAAATGATGGACTCAAATCAAAGTATTGCCTAGCAAGCTTTTGTTGCATGTAGAAAAAGGGAGCTCTCTTTTTTCTTAGTAAGGTTTGTTGCAGCTTGGAGAACCTGAGCACCGTACTGTATCTTAGTTATAATTCTCTATTTAGCAACCAATAGATTATCTTAAAATATGAGGGAATTGTATGAATAAAAGCACATTAAAAAAGACACCTTTGAAAAGTGAGTTTGTGGAGGTGTCTCAGAGAAGGTGTGTTTAAGCCACATATGTAGGTAGTGTGTGTATGTTGTACATGCACACTTGGTAAGTCATGTGGACAAGCCCTGGAAGAGGTCAGTGCACCCCTTTCCCTTCTCCTCTGGAAGTTCTAGAATGCTAAGACAAAAACCAATGAAATTAATTTGATTTACATTATAGATTTGTTTCATGGTTAGGGGAGGTCTGTCTCCCTTGAATCAAAACCTCTTTTATCACAAAGTAGAACATTTAAAATAATTTAAACCACATCATTAAATCACAAAGTCATCTGAAGCTCTTCAAAACTTGTCCAAGCCAGGCTTAGTTGAACATCAGGGTGCCTTGTTCAGTTAAAGAGCCTGGGGCCTGGTCGTGCAGCAAGTCTTCCCCAAGCCCAGGGGCACACTTGGTGTTTTGGAGAGCAGTATCTGTGCATGGTAATCAGGGGTATTTCTCATAATGAGCAAAACCTGCTCTAGACTGCCAGGTGCAATATCCAGTCATTTACAACACCAACTGCAGTTATCTTCACAGATTTTTTATTAATTGTTCCTCTTTTGGTTGATAGTTGAACTTTCTGGGCCATCAGCGGGCTCTGAGTAGAATTTTTTGTATTCCTCAGAGGATGGGTTCGCATACCTTGGGTAGGCTTCTGTAGAGTGCAATTAATACGATCTTACTTTCTTCTCTAATTATTTTAATGTAACAGGCAATTTTCATATCCCCTAAGTACTATAACAGGCAATCTCATTACTTTTCATCAGGCTTGTTTACAGAGAAATAAAACAGCAGCAGAATAAACAACACTGAATGAACCAGAAGCTGAAGTATTACATACTCTTGAGTATTCAGAACCACAACTCAAACTCCACTGGTCATGAGTTTACCTTAAGAAAAGGAAAGTATTTTTATTGATACAATCTTTAGCTAGTTCTTTACTTTTCAGTGTGTGAACAGCTGGGAAGTTTTATATAGTTTGTGTATCTAACTATGGAGGCTAAGTTCTAAATTTAGTGAAAGCTGAAGTTATTAACACCCCAGTAAGAGCAGTTTAGGAAATACCAAGGAACGTGATAAACTGATGTCGACATCTTTCTTTTTGTGCTTTGCCCTTTCTCTCTCTTACCTTCCAAATCTTAACCTTTCTTGCTTTGTTTTATAGTTTTACCTCTATTTCTGTCTTAGGGAGGAAGAATCCTTCTTATTACTGGCCATATTAATAATCTGTGTAAGCTCTGCATCTTCTAGTTACATCGATGTTGGCTGTCATTAGTATATTATCTCATTCACCTTTGCTTTTCTTTGCAGTCTTCACTGTCTCTTTGGCTGCTTTTCACTGAGGTGCCCTAATGCTCTCTTCCCGTAGGTGCTGTATCCCAAAATAGGCTTTCAGATACAGGAGAGTCTGATAGTGCTGAGAGAAACAGTGAAACCACACTCTATGGTTCTGAATTTTGAGTGTTAGTAGTCAGCCCTTGATACTGAAACAGTTTTGCTGCTGCATGGACTGTGATTGTGGTTCTGGGCTGTCAGAGGCTGATCCTGCCAAGTGCTGCAGGAGCTGTGGCTTGCCTGATAGAACGAGCTGGTGACACCTGCTTGTGTTTGCATAATGTGGACTTCCCTGGGACATCATAAGGCAGGGCCACCAGATTCATAGATCTGAGGGGAAGAGGGACTTGTGTCTGAGAGCAGTGAGGAGGCCTTATTTACTCTGCTAGCTTGATTTTCCCAAAATTTAGTGTGTAGAAACAGAGTTGAATACAAACTATGTATTTCATTTGTATTCTGTATTACAGGTATCTTGAGATTAAAATGGGGTACCAATTAAAAAACACAAAAAAAAAACAAACCCAAAAGCGGATGTTTTCGATGCTTTTCTCCTGATATTTCTGGAGGACAGATTTTCTTGTCTCATCTGCAGTTGACAGAATCCTGTCCACAATGTTCTGGTAGCTGAAGCCATGACACTGGCTCAGCAGAGGTGTGCTGGCAAAGCCCTTCCTGCAGATGCAGCCATGCTTAATTTTATTAGCTTGGCATGTGTCAGGCAGGATGTTCTTCAGCTGGTGCAGGGGGGTGCAGTCACATTGTTCTGCTGCTGTTAGAGCACTCCCATCTGAGTGCCAGGGAATTTGAGGCATTCAGTGGTCAGTGATACAGCATCAAGGATATTCCCGTGTAATCTCAAGTCCCAGAGCCATAGGAAGTGTGTAAGTAAGGTTTAAAAACACAAACAATACCCCCCAGTCCCCCCCCAATGCCTCAGTTCCCCTTCTCTGTGTCCTGCTGCATTTCCTGGTGCTGTGCTGAGCCAAAGCACACCTCGAGCTGTCTGGTGTGTGCAGATCATTTAAAGGCTCAACACCAAAGTGCCTCTTTGGGCATGGGAAACTGCTCATGAACAATGAGTGTGTTAATCATGGGGTTTTGATTTCAGTCCCAGGCGTGTTGCAATAGAAATTCCTCTTTACATTTCAAACAATTTGTTTCTATGGAGTGGTGTTGCTTTGTGCACAGTGTTCTCAAATTATTTAAAAATCTAACATGCACAGCATGCATCAGCTTAAAATATGAGTAATATTATTCCAGTGACTAATCCAGGCATACCTGTCAGAGATGAAAATACTATACTGAGACTGCTTTAATCCATTTGCTGATTTTTATGGTCTCAAAGTCCCTTGAAGTACCTGAATCAAATCCAGATGTGCCTCACATGCTGAGTTTTGCATGTAAATCTTTAAATTAGTTGAAGGATACAGATAGATTCCCTTGGGATGTAATAATTTGCTAAAACTAAAAATGATTGGTTTGTTGCGGGAAGTGTTTTCTATTTGAAGTCTATTTTGCACTGTGTAATGCAGCTGTTCTCATTGAAAATGTAATACATGCTGCACAGAATTCCAGGTTTTCTTCTCGCATCCTTCCCTCCTTTGTTCTGTGAGACGGGTTCGTGTTGCTCAAAGAGGAATGGATGATGATTTCTTCAAAGAATAAGTTAAAAAGGCAAAAAAGACCAATTCGCCATATAGCTACCATTGCACTTCAGTTGAGTAACTAGCATATTGATATGTTCTAATTGTTGGAACAAGAGCATTTTCATATATCTTAAAAAAAACCCTTTGAATGATGCCAAAATGCTACTGCAGTTTTGGCAGAGGCTCTCCTGGAATCAAATCCTCGTACTTTGTTAGTGGTAGGAGAAATGATATGTTCACACAGAGAGACTTCCTAATGGATATTGGGAGAAACAACTTAAAACACAGAAGAATTTAAACCAAAAATTTCTAACTGAAAACTAAAAAAAAAATCATAGAGAAGAATATATCTAAAAGAAAAGTGAAATTTACGTTTAATGTTTAAATAAAATACTGCTTTGTTAGACTTGGTTCTTGGACTTTATCAAGAAATGAGCAGTGTTGGTTTTGTTTATTTCTGTAGAACAGTATAATTTCATAAAACTCTTCTGAGTGAAATATTTCCGATTACATTACTGAATAGGCTCTGTGTAATTATTTAAGTAAATTAAAGAAAGATGTTGGTTAAAAATTGAATTACATTACAACAGAAGACTAATATGAGACATGGCTTGAAAAGCAAGAGCAGGGCTTAAAATAATTTATAAATTTCATGGATGGGGAGCATGGGGTGTATTGATCATTCAGTTCTCAGTAAAGGTTCTTAAGGTTATTGTATATACCCGACTGATAAAAAAATTGTTATTTTCTGATGTGATGGAAATAATAATAGATTGTTTATTTTCCTTAACCATCACATCCTGTACATACGTTGTTTCATATTTATGCTAATGAAAAAATTTTCTTTTTTAAACTTATTTCCCTCTTTGACTGTCCTTAATATTGTATTTTTATCACTGTGTAATTCTTGAGGGAAAAAGCTCTGTTACATTCCCAAGCACTATATCAGTATATGCTAGATTTTTTTTTTTTAAGATGTATTACTGTTTGCACTTATTAAAATATTTCTGTCATGCATATTAGTTGCACTGCTGCTATGACATTTGTGTGACAGGCTGTTTGTATATTGAATTGTCCAAAACGAAACAATTCCTCAGTTTAGAACTACGAATTTTCCAGGGCAGGAAAGCATTACTTGGCCAATTTAATATTAACTCCTCTAAAATCTAGGCCAGACATTCCAAATATGAAGTGACAGTTTGTTGATAGCCGGGCTATCCTTTCCACTCTGAAGTGCTGCACTAATTAGCGACTTTGGCAGAGTTTCAGGAGAGTGAACCAGGGGGCAGAGGCAGTAGGCAGTGCCAGGGCTGTGCGGGCAGGGCCCAGGGCTGAGCAGGGCAGCGTGCAGAGACAGATCCTGGAGCCGGGCTGGTCACGGCTGGCCTGGGAGCGGGCTGCTGCTGCCCTGGCGTTCCCGAGGCTGGCAGTGCCAGGCTGCAGCCCTGGTACAGCTCCCTCCTGCATGGCCCTGGCGTTCCCGAGGCTGGCAGTGCCCAGCTGGCCTGGCCGTGCCAGGCTGCAGCCCTGGTACAGCTCCCTCCTGCCCTGCCCTGGCGTTCCCGAGGCTGGCAGTGCCAGGCTGCAGCCCTGGTACAGCTCCCTCCTGCCCTGCCCTGGCGTTCCCGAGGCTGGCAGTGCCAGGCTGCAGCCCTGGCACAGCTCCCTCCTGCATGGCCCTGGCGTTCCCGGCGCTGGCAGTGCCCAGCTGGCCTGGCCGTGCCAGGCTGCAGCCCTGGTACAGCTCCCTCCTGCCCTGCCCTGGTGTTCCCGAGGCTGGCAGTGCCCAGCTGGCCTGGCCGTGCCAGGCTGCAGCCCTGGTACAGCTCCCTCCTGCCCTGCCCTGGTGTTCCCGAGGCTGGCAGTGCCAGGCTGCAGCCCTGGCACAGCTCCCTCCTGCACGGCCCTGGCGTTCCCAGGGCTGGGACAGCGTGGCAGCAGGAGCCTCTCTGCCTCTCGGGGCTGGCCTGACTCTTCGTGGCCTTTTTGACCAGGGGTTCTTAAAGCCCGATCCTGCTCAGCGCTTGGTGCCAGTGTTACTCCTTCCAGGTTTGTACAGGTAAAGTGCATTTCCTCTTTAAAGAAATCCTGAGCACTGAGGGAAAGGCAGACTGGTTCTTTAGAGCCAACAAGTTACATACACCCAGTCCCTTTGATCTTTGCTAGAACCCATACAAATATGTTTATTTTCTTACTTCAGCTGTGGAGAGAGCAGTCGATAGCCCTTGCTGCATGGCTGTTTTGGGTCAGCATGTTCCCTTCAGGTCAGAATGGGGTCATGTTGCTGAGTGATAAAAGAAGCTGCTTGCACTATTTTTGGTAGTGAGTAGGCAGAGGATGGTTCTTTTTGTGCAGCCTGAGATGTTAAACTGTATTAAACCCCCCATGTCTAGCAAGAGCCCGCAAGACTTTGGGGAGCACACAAAATGGGTGTGGAAGAGCACTGGCAGTGCTTCTAGCAGGGCTGGTCTGGAGAAGAAGAATGGAGTCTGAATACTTCTGAAATAAATGATAATATTTTGTAGTAATGTAGGGAAACTTCCACAGAATTTACAAGACAGGATGTGTTTCTGTTCAGAGGTCTTATTTGCTCTTTGAACAAGTGAGGGAATTCTGTGGAAAACAGGACAAACTTGGAGGGCTCAAGAGCTAGGCCCAGCTGTGTGCAAGGAAAAAGGAAGTGCAGATGCACTGGATGTTCCTCAGCTGCGTGGCCTGGGTTGGTATTTCCTGCCTGCAGGTGCAGGATGGGGAAAACTGTACTGGTAGTAAAGAATTTCTCTCTGTGTTTAAGAAGGATAAGATAATGTGTGAGCCACCTGTGTTAATGGGTCTGTACATGTTAAAGATAATAAGATAGTGCTGCTTTGCAAAATGAGAAATTTATACTCTGACACCTCAGGCTCCACCTTCAGTAGCTTTTGGGAGATCCAGATGATGGAACATGAACTTCCAGTTAGATTGAAATTCAAGAATCTGAGAGATGTTGGTGTGAATTAGAATAAAAAAAAATTAAAGACTTTTGACATTTTGGATATATTTTCATTTTGAATTAGAATATTTTGTTCTAACTGGTTTTTGTTACATGCTGTCTTAGTAATTAAACCTTCAACAATATGGATTATCAAAATTGATTTTTGAAATGTTGATTAAATCTGTAAAATGGCAATAGTGTATTAAAATCATAAAGAGAAATTGTAGTCTAATCCAACTGTCCCAGACTTTTTAGTGAGATACTGTGTATATTATTTTCTTTTTATTTTTGAAATTATTTTTGTTAATTGTAATTTTCTGTTGAAAAAAATCCATCTATGTATTTTTGACCAATTCTGAGTACTTTGAGAATAATTTCAAGGATTGGTTCCTTTGCTCAGGCCAGACCATGCCATTAGCAGGATGGTGGTCACAAAGTATCATCACATCTCATTTCAGACATTAAACACAGACAAAAAAGGTAATCAGCAACAATAGATGGAGTTACTAACAGTGCCAGTGCAATACTTGGTGGCTGTTACTAATTAAATGACTTAATTAAGTTGTCAGGACAGAATATAGATAATCCCTATGTCAGTTGTTTGTTACCATCAGGCTGCTTGGGCAGATCAGTGTCTGGTGTGTGTCATGCATCAGGATGTGGTGTGGACTCCTTTTTTTTTCCTTTCAAGTTCCTTAGGCATTTCTGCATTCTCTCTGAATATACCAACGAAAAACCAGGTGCAGGCTCTGACTTGTCCCATAGGTAGGGCTCTGATGGCACCTGTAGAGTGTCAGGAGTTTGAAGGCAAAAGTGGTTCTGAGTAGTCTGACTATACCGTCAGAAATTCTGTTTTCACGTTTGGTAGCCATAAAGCACCAAAAGGTCAGCATGTGTCCCTGGTGAGGAGTGCTGCTCTCTGTGCAGGACTGCTGGCAAAGGAGCAGTGGTGCTTACTCACATATTGCTGGGCTGGCATTCCCAGCTCCAGTGGCTTCTGTTAGTGAGGGAGGAGCTCGATTGCTCCATTTGGTGGGTCACCATGGAGTGCTCTTGTGGCTCTGCAGTCCTGGGCGATACGAGATCCCTTCTGGAAACCTGCTTTCCCATCAGGGGCTGCTGGCATGCATTTGGGCTGTCCCTGGGAACGTGCTGCCTGCTCTGAGTGGTGCTGACACCCATTTGGGCTGTCCCTGGGAACGTGCTGCCTGCTCTGAGTGCTGCTGCCACCCATTTGGGCTGTCCCTGGGAACGTGCTGCCTGCTCTGAGTGGTGCTGGCACGCTGGAGCCCTGCAGGAATGGCACAGGTGTGTGCCTGCAGCACTGCTTCCAGGTGCTGAACAGACCTGCAGAAGGGCCAGCACAGCTGCTGGATGAGCCGAGGCCTTTGGAGACACCATTGTGTGATTCCACAGAGAATTGTCTTAGCTAATTTTACCTCTCACAAACCCCTCTCTAAAGCCATTTGCTTTGAAAACCTTTGTATAAAACTTTGACTACAAGAATTTGCATGAGAATGACTAAAACAAAATGAATTTCTAGTACTGCTTTTTCAAAATCTGGTTTTGTGTTGTTTAATATGCACAGCAGGTGGGCTGAAAATCTGACCCAATTTCATAATCAGCTGTCAAACAGAGGTTACATCTAATTTACAAACCTATTTTTTAAATATTTGGGCAGAAGTTCTTAAGGGGGATTTTAGAATAAGAGAGAAATATTTGATATAACTTTACGTGACAGAGATGTTTTCTGCCTTTTTAAAGAATAGTTTGCTATTTATCATTTTGTTCCTTTTGGTAATGTGCTTTGCACATTAAAAATAGATGAACAGAGAACTATTCAGCTGAGCTACCCAAAGATGCAGGTGGCTGGTGCAGAAATCTGCCAGTCTCAAATTTATATTGGAAAATTCCCTATGAAAGACCTTTTACCCCAAAGCTGGTGAAGTTAACTGGAATGTGTCACATTTGTTTTCTAGCAATAGATTTTACAGTTGTACAGAAAAAAATTCTCCAACCTCATGAACATTAGCAACACATTTTGTAACTCATATCTGATTTTACAAGCACAAGGATTTATAAAATGGAAGCTTATGAAGATTTCATTGTTGCTCACTTCTCCCCATTATGCACTGAGTCTGTGGCACTGCTCCTGAGTCAGGCAGCTGCCTTTGGTCACCCAGGAGTTTATTAGGCTGGGCTTCACTTGGAGTCTGCCTTCCACAAAGTTTTTGATTCTGTCTGCACTCCGCATCTGGCATTGATAGGATATGAGTTTGGGGAAGGCCAAGTGCTGCTCAGAAAAGATTACTTTTTCCTAGGATTATTTGAGGACTTGGTGGAAACATGGGATTTGGCAGTGTGTTGGAAGAGAAAGGCGATAAAATAATTATTTGAGCATCATAATTTAGAAAAGACAGCCAAATTACTGATTGTTGAAGCACTTATTTCACTTCTATGAATTTCTGTAGTAAGCGAAGGCTGGCTTGAGAATGAAGTAACTCTAAAGGAAATTGGTGTGTAGATTGATTAATGCTGCAGGGATTAGCCCAGAAAATGCTCTTGCCTCACAGTCAGCATGAAGTCCTTTGTAGCTTTCCTGCCAGTTAAGCTCGTGCCTGGCATTTTCTGTGTCATTGTTTTTATCGTTCCGGAGGTGTCAGAGACAGGCCACGTGTGAAGATGGGGTTCCTGGCAGCGCAGTGCAACGCACGGGTTGGGCTCTGGATGTGTGAGAGCACTGTGCAAAGTACTGTGTGCAAGGAAGTCACCAAGTCTGCTGGCCTGCAGGGCAGTGGAAGGGCTCGGAGGGAGTTCCTGCACTGCACCCTGTGGTGTGGAGCTGCTGCCTCAGATCCCTCTGGTCACACAAGGGCTGTGTGCCAGGCTGGCACTGCCAGCCCGCTGCCTTTGCTCGGGCAGGGCTGCATTTATTTTCTCTGTTTCTACAGAGATTGGCTTTCAAATCTCATAACAGGGATGGTTTAAAGTTGGCTTATATAGCAGTAATAACTGATGGTTTAAAAGAAAGTAAAATTATGAAGAACACTGTATTCAGAGGTAACCCTTTACTTGATGTTACTGAGAAAAGAGATGAAAAGAATTATCTTACGAACTACTCCAGAGATAAGGTGGCAACTTCAGAAGAGTGCAGCAAGGAAAGGAGGAATAATATTAATTTTAAGCTTGGGTTGTATGTGTAAGATAAACCACTTAGCACCCTAGGTAGCCAGCTTTTTTCAGTACATGCCATCATTCAGTTTCTGGAGTAAATGTGAAAATTGCAGTAAAACATTTAAAACACTCTAATGAATTCATTTTCTGAAAAGTAGTTATGTACTTCGAATAAATAACGTGTTTTGTCTTTTTTTTTTGTTTAAAAAGAAAAGCTTTAAAGAGCAAAAATGAGGAGAGTAAAAGTTATTTGCCATTCACAGAAGCTAATGCAATTGCTTGGGTTGGTGATTCACATTGAATTGTTGATATGTTCATTTCTTCTTCATTAACAAATTATCTTTTATTCTTTATGAGCAATACAGACACCCTAATGGATTTTCAGTTTCTGAGATTCTTTATTTTCTGGTTTTTATTCAGTTAGTATGTGGTATTTTCACGTATGTTGTTTGACTAAAAAAAAGTGAGGACAGGCAAACAAACAAACAAAGCCTGAAAGCATTCTAGGCTCCATCCTTAATCTACCTGTCCTTTCTGTTCCTTTCCACTCCTAGAGAGGTTTGAGCAACGTGTGCTGCTGTTTCCTCTCACCTCTTGGCTTCCCTGCAGCAATCAGAGTCTCTGGACTGTAGGATTTTCACTGCACCTGAGCAGCCAGCTTGTTGTTTGTGCTGCATTTGCTGTGCCTCCTGCACTGGCACTGCTGTGCTGCCCCCAGCTCTCAGGGGCATTCCTGATGCCCACAGCCCAGGAGTAAAGCCCGTGTGAGTTGTACAGAGATCTCAGGGTGAGGGCAAGGGGATCTTTAGCTCCTGCAGCTTGTTTGGATAAATTAAGGAAAGGAATAAATTAAGGAAATTGCAGGTCAGCCAAGAAATGAGAAGCATGATGATTTTGCTGGGACAGGACCTCCCCTGAAAAGCAACACGAGTGCACGTGTTGTACGAAGGTTTTAGAAAGCTAAGTTTGTCTAGGTGTCCGATTGGAAAAAACTAATGCAGTGAGAGCAGGAGTGTTTGGGAGCCTCAGTGCTCGGTGTCAGAGTTGTGGGAATATTTGCCATAGTATAATTTATTGATGTGTCTCTCCAGTGTTATTCCCCTGGGTCAGGGCTCCTTTTTAATCTGCCTGTTGTGCTGGGATTGTAACCCACTGAGTTCTGTTCATCAGGGGAGCTGGTGGGATGGCTTCTTTTTCATTGCCCTGTCTCCTTTACCTGGGGTAGCTCAGCCCTGCTGCTGACACAGCTGTGCATGTTGGTGGCTGTCTGGGCACTCCTCTACATGTGTGGCTCAGCTCAGCTCTTACTCCTGACCGCTCCGTTGTATGGATGTGGTAGAATGAGGATTGGCAGAGTCTTTATCTGCTTTCATTTTATTTTGTAATCAGGAATGTGCCTGCTCAGTGGATTTTCTAACATTTAAAATACATTCAACAAATGTGTTTTATACTGATTTTGTGGAATCTTCTGGTTTGATGGACAGAACTGTATGTCCTTCTAAATTTTTTATTTTTCTTCAGTGTTGGAGACTTATGAATACTTCTCAGCTTTGTCTCTAAATGTTTTTTCCTCAATCAGAGCCAACTCTAACTTGATGGAACAGGTGGTTGCTTAAACAGCAAATTGTCCTGGCCAGGACATAGCTTCTTTTAATTAAACAACTCACAGTGCCCCTGCCAGCCATCTTTTCCCTTGCTCAGCATTGCACCACTGCTTTGGACAGAATGTGCAACAGTAAAATAGAGCACATCTCCAGTGTTAACCCTGTTTCATCCAGATCAACCAAACTTTCATGTATTGTGATATTAAGGTACCATGAGTCTGAATGGGACCTGCTTTTCCTGTTTTTCCTACATTTCTTTTGATGATACCAATCCCTTTTTGTTTCAGGGGGAAAAATCCCAAATTAAGCATGTGGTTTCACCTTTCCATTGCAAAACACTGTCACTCAGGGACTTCAAAGCCAGGGCATGAGGATTGCTTGGCTTGCATGGTACTGAAACCAAGGGAAGAGGCACTGAGACAGAGGCTCTTTATGCTGTCCCCCTTACCTCATGTCCTGACTCTTCAAAGACTGGCTGTGGCTGGCAGGGAAGGGACAGGTCATCTGCAGGGGCAAGAGGTCCAGTGTACACATCAAGTCCATTTTTTCCCTCAGTAATTCAGGATGTATTCAGAACCTCTAGGATACTTCCTCTTGGCAAGTACTGGTCAAACCAGCCAGGCCAGTGGCTAATTTTTAGGAGGTTTTTAACCTGTAAGCCATTATTGAGCTCCTGGATGACAGAGTCAGTATTGGTTTCCAGTGAAACAGATGGACTCCTCCATCACCTAAGCAGACAGTGCTCCAGTGCCCATGTGCTAGCCCTGTTAATCATGAAGATGCCATAACTCTAGGATATTACAGGCTCTGGAAACCAGTTGTTTTGTAGGTTATGTTAAAATCTCTAGTTTTGGCTCTTTCATATTTGCAGAAGTATTTGCTACAAGTCTAAGGTAGGTGTGCCAAGAGGCACAACTGGCAGGATGAGGTCCTAGTTTTCAGGTTTGAGAAATGTAATATAATTCCAAGTATTTATGGTAACCCACTTACAAAAAATGCCATACTACCATTACCATACTGTTTATATAGATGTGACAAATGTAAAAGAAGTCTGATACATTTATACTATAAAATATCATTTCTATTTTTCTGTCCTGTACTACATGTAACCAGTACTCAAGTACTGGTTAATAGGGTATGCAAAGAGATTTTTTACCAGATGTCTGAAAAGGGATCCCAAAGTGCTTTTTTCACAGCAGATCTAATGTTGATTGCCACCAAAGGGGGAATTGGGTCCTCCAGTAGAGTTCAACCTTTGTAGCCTCAACTAAGGAACTGGTCTGAATCTGTCTGTTGACAGATAAATCTGGACTGAATACCAGAAATGCAATTTAATTTACTTGTTTTTTTTAAGTGAAAATCTTTTTGCAGAAAGATTTTAGCATAACAGTTTTCCTGCTACACTTTCTTTCGTTTTTTGGCTGAAACTTAAACAGTTGTGTTGTCTGTACACACAAGTAGACTTTGGATTGAAAAGAATGTTTAGACTAAAGAACTATATACATATTTATTCCTAATGTTACTGCCTGCTTATTGCCAAATTATCTTGCTGAAAGTATAGGATGAGGATCTTTAAACTGGTCACTGTAAAACATTCCTTTATTCTTTTAATTGCTAGTATCTTACCAGTTTCGTAGGTGTTTCCCATTTTTGTGGCACCTGCTTAAATGTGATACATTACTATATCTCTGCTCAAATACATGGTAAGAATTGAAGGTTGATGTCTCATCTCACTATAACATCTGATCTGTTGCAGACCTTTAAAGTATTATGGATGCTTTGATCAAATAATATTTTCAACTGACTCCTGAATTAACAGTGAGAGACTGACAGATATATTCACTCTCATTGACAAAGATACCGTTTGTCCTTGGATAATCCCCCAAATCCAGGCTTTGGATCATCACTCATTTACCATAAATCAGGGTGAGAGGATTTACTAAATCAAGATTTCAGAGTATTGGAAAAGTGTGTAATTTGGTGTGCTCTCGGAGATCTCCCAATTAATTGTGGCATCGGAGCTCAATACCTGATAGTGGGGTATCGAGTACAAAAACTCAGTTTGATACATGGTGCTGGGCATCTGCTTATTGTCAGGGAATTTTTAAAAGCTATAGTCAGGTTGTACACTGGCTGTCATTTCTAACATCCCATGGCCCCCCTGCACAGCTGCATTTGACTCTTAGCTGCAAGTTACAGCTCTTCAGGAGTATGGTGAGTTACACTGTGGTTTGGGGTGTATAGGGCCCTGCCTGTGAAGTCATTGTTAATCAGTGGTGATGATGTCACAAAAACATCCACTCCTGGCATAATTGATACCACGTTTCCTCAGCATCAGCACTTTAAGCTGAATCAGATATTAATTAATATAGGAATTGGTTCAGTTGTGAAGAATTTTTCCTCTGGAAAAGTCCATTTGGCCAGGACAGCAGTACTAAAGGCGATTTCAAACCTGTCTAGGTGAAAGGTCCTTACGCTTTTTCTAATTTTCAGGGAAATCCTTTGTGTTTCTGGACCTGTGTCTCAGTTCTTTTGGGGTCTGCTGTTTTTCCAGGTGGGTAGCAAAACATAAATCTCTTTAATCCTGCCCCTGAAGCAGTACTGTGCTGTTATACTCTTCCATAGCAGTTCTTTAAGTCTCTCTATTGTGCATACGTGTATTTTAATTTTTCACTTCAATACACACATACAATATGACAGACTTCTAGTTGCTTTGGGAACTTTAATTTCCAATGTTCTTATTTACATTTAAAATCAAAGTGTTTCGTTAATGCCTATTTTTTCGATAAACTTTCAGAAGAGTGTATTTCATTCTCAGCCCACAGCTAGGACTGGTTAAAGCAATTTTCACAGCAGTTGTAGACAAATGCATGGTAAGTAAATTAACTTCTATTATAATCACAGTGGCTTTTCTTTTCTGTTTGATTTTTGCATGTTCTTGTGTGAGTTCTCACACTTAAGTATATTAAAATGGGGGAGAGAGGATTTGAAAGGTGCCTGCATGAACATTTCCTGTGAGGTGCCTCTGTGCTCCTGAGCTGCAGGAGAGCAGCAGAGCACAGGGTGAGCAGGGGGCCTGCAGAGCAGGGCCTCGAGGTGTTGAGCAGAGGTGTGGGACATACCTGACCTGGGACTTCTGCCCAGGGCATGTGCCAGAACACCAGAATGTCCTGGTGTTTCGGGCTGCTTGTGGCACTTGTGGTACACAGGGTCAGCATCACGGTTTTCTTCCTGGGAGCCAAAGGAACTACAAACACTATGGAAGAAATCTGAATGCCTGTTTTGTGTATTTTATAGTGTGTAAATAAAAGCAGGGATTTGATGTGTTTGTAACATTGGTTGTCTTTCTAGCCACTGTGTAGACCTTAATTGAAAAAACAGTGATAAAATGGATACTGTACATAGACCTGTTCATGTGTGCTAATTTGGCTGAAGTACTACAGGATAACCTGGCAGTGAATGAGAGCACGGCAGGGAATGTGAACTGGATAGTGGACTTACTTACTATATGCTGAAATGAGGGTGATGGCATGGCTTTGTAACAGCTGAGCTGTGTGGTTTCACTCTCAGGTCTGGAGAACAGCAAATGAAGGCCTGCAGAAACCTCTCCTAGATGTGTGGGTCATGAGACAGCACCTTAGTGGAGCTGAGGATTAAAATTGCAGGAGGAGACTGCGGGCATGTTATAGGACAGAACTAGACTTTAGATTGGCAGCTGGGAGAGGTGATTTGCAAAGATGGGGTGCCTGGTTCTGCCCTCATGTGGGACTGGTCAGGTGTGCCCCCATGGTGGGGGAAACAACTGGGTGAGGGGCAGTTCAGCACAAAGTCTGTGTGGGCACCATCAGCATGCTGATACAAAAAAGATCTGGCACAAGACATGCCAGGGCACGTCTTGGAATTATTTTACTCTGGCCAGCACTGGTGAAGCCTTGGCTGGAGAGGAATAATGTCTGCTATTGAGCTGTGTCATTAAAGCTACAAAATAATCAGAGATTTCCTGAAGGACAGCATTGAGAGAAATCAGAATCTAGAAATGATGACTTATGAAAATGATTTGGAGTCTTCAGTCAAGAGAGCATGAAGTAACATGTGATAAAACCCTTCAGATATATACAGTTCTGCTGCAAAGAAGGGAAGATACGTTCTCTATCATAGTGGTGGGTAAAACAAGAAGCAGGTCTCAAATAGGATTAAATTGGATTAAACGTCTGCTGTTAGGAATAATTAAGTAGTGTAATAGCTGCCAGAGGAAATAGAGACGTGTACTTCACAGGAAGCAAGCCAGAAACAGATTAGCCAGACTTCTATCAAGAATGCATTGTGGCCATTGCTGCTGGGGCAAGTGGTGGAAAAGATGATCTCCCCAACTCCTCTCAGCCCCACTCTAAAATACCAGTTCTCAAAGACACTTTGAATTGGAACCCAACTACTTCTCTTACGTGTTTCTTAAGTCTAATTTGGATTAAACATTTTCTCAGTAAGCTTCTGGATAGAAGGCTTTTTGTTGTTGGAATTTAGTGTTGGCGTTCCATGCCCTCTGCTCCCCAACCCTCCGAAAAAGAAAAAAACCACTTATTAGTCTTGAAAAGTTCCTAGCTTGATAAGTGATATTGATTGTTCCCAGAATTAGAAGGTGTAGATCAAAGAGATACACTTCTGAGTGAGGATAGTCCTTGTAAGAGAAATAGAGCAACAAGTAGGTTAAAAGAGAATTTGGAGATAGCTGTGTTTTGTGTGGGATCAGAGACATTCTTGCCAAAGTCCCATCTGTTCAGTTTTTCTTCAGCTCTGTTTTCTTCTCACCTCTCTGTTGTGCTTGCACTCCAAATGGAGGCATCACTGTCTGACTGAAGTGCTGAAATCGTGCTGGTTGTCTCTCCAAATGCAGGGATCACAAAGAGCCACTGAGCTTTCACTTTCAGAAACTGAGAGGTTTCACTGGTGGTAAAATCATCAGGAATAATCTGATTCATAAGACATGGTCTTCAGCAAACGCAGAGCAAGTAAAGGAATGATTTTGCTGTTCTGGACAGAGATAACAACCCCCCTCCCCAGAGTTTTTGCAGCTGACTGTGAAACTGTGCATTCAGGACTCTTGGCAAAATCTGTCTGTTAGTGTGTGTTTTAATCACACCCATGATGTTTCTCCTTGAGTTAAACTGTGAAAAATTAGAGTTCCACCTCAACAGAACTTGGGGGAAAAGATGAGCCTGAAAACTGAGGGCTGAATCCTGTTGCCAGCATGTAGCTTACAGTGCATGGCACAGCTGTGTCAGAAGGAAGCCCTGGGTGGCCTGGGAATGTCTGCAGAGGCTGAGTGACTGAGAGGTGGCACCTGGAGCAAGCTTGTAACACTGGAAATTCTGCATTTACACCTGAGCCCAGCACCCTTGTGCGTGGCCCTGAGGAATATTTCTGTGTGTTGGTTGTTGGTGGCTCACTGGAGCAGTGGGAAAACATTGCCTCTTGAGAGAGGCACTCCTAGTGGAAGAAGTTATTTCTCTTTTATCTTGAAGTGCTTTGGATGAGGAATATTTTGCTCAGAATACATTTCTGCCGTTTCTGTGTGCTCTCTGTAGAAGCTTTAATAGAGTTTGTCTCTTCCCCTATCCAGAAGAGAGAGGATGAAAGTGGTAGCAGTAATTGGGAGAGACAGTCACGTAGGATGGACAGCACAGGGACTTTCATGTTTGAATTACAAAAGATTTGGGCTAGATGGAATAGTTTCCTCCTCATCAAGCCACTTAGAATGCTATATATCAAGTTTATTTCTGGGAGAGTGGGTTAATGGATTTAATTACTCTCCTACTTTCAGTATCATAAATCAAAACTGATCTAACTGGGTTTATGCCAATAGCACTGTAGATGTAAAATTAAATCAGGGGGTTAATCTGTTGATATATTTCATGGGGGCTTAATAAATTTGCCACAACTGTCAAAATAACTTTTGGATAATTTGCAAAACTAAATGTGTACCACTAGGGCACTGAGTTGTTCCTTGGAAGCTGGGCATCTCCTGGCTGGTGCATCTTTCAGAAACCTCAGTTCCTGCACTGTGTTCTCAGCCAGGTCCTGTTTTCTTCTGCAAGTGGCAATGGACTCAGTGTGCTGCAGTACTGGGGCAGAAGGAGTGTGGAAGCAAGGTAGAGCTGGCACAGGCTATTTGCTTAAGGACAAATTCAGAAAGGATTAAAAAGTTCTCACTGTCAGATTTATTTGTAAAGAAAATGATTCGGTTGCTGGGGGATATCTGTAATTGCATATAAAGCAGTGTGGAGTGTCTGTAATTGCTGTTTATGCTGTGTACTTTCTCCTGAGATCTCCAGTCCATACAATCGCAAAAATTCAGCTTGAAATTCAGGAGCTGTTAATTGGCTCAAGATTTATCTTCATCTCTCTGTAACAGTTTTGCCCAGGCTTTTAGAGAGCCAAGTTATTGGCAAAGTCGGTGGAGTTTTATTGGGAAAGATTTATTGCTTTTTTGTAATCCAGCTAATGAAATGAAGCAGATTCAGAGTTTTAGCCACATCAGTGTGACTAAATGGCACAGCACGGTGTGCAAGAGAATCAGTGTGCAGGTACAGCCTGTGTGCAGCAGTTACCTTGAGTTGCCTTTCCAAGCACAAGATACAGCAAGTTCCCATCTCTGCTTCTCTTATCAGCAACACACTTAACTGAAACTGTAGCAATCTGATAGCAGTCCTGGGGGATACCACACTGGGGCTTAAAAGTAGCTTTGGGGGAAGGGGTGTGCTTCCCTGGGGGCAGATTGCTAGGGCAAGCAGCAGCAACTTCATTTGGTTTAATAGTAACAGTACCAAAATGTTGGAGCAGTTTGTGTAGGGCAGGTGAGGATTTTCTGTCAAGGGGGCACCTTCCAGATACGCCAGGGGGATTAGGAACAGTCAGCTGTGTCCTGAGGCTGAGGGTGCACCAGGTGACTTGACAGCAGCGTTGTCAGGAGGGGTTTTTGCCATCTTGGCCTACAACAGAAACACGCTGGGGTTTGTAGTAGGATTGCAGGTGTGTCAAAAGCCAGCCCTGCAGGTGCTCTGTCTGCCACTCCTCCCCATGCAGCAGCAGCTCTGCCCTGTGCCTCGCTGTGCCATGTCCCTGGGGCTGGAGCTGCCTCTGCCCTGGCTGGCTGTCCCCACTCAGGGATTCAGGGCAGGTTCCACCCCTGCCCTCAGGCAGAGCTGGACCATGGACTGTGGCTTTTGTCTCAAGGAATTTCCTCCCAGGATTGCCTGCCCACATGTCTCTGGCATGTAAGTAGTTTTAACAAGGCATTTTATTTCTGAAGCAGGTGATTTTCCTACAAGATCTCAGGGAGAGCTAAACTGATTGCTGTACAAAACCTGCGAGATACATTTTCAGTTTTTCATATATGAAAAGAATGGAGTTATTTTAAATGTTGAAATCATCTTTACTGGAGCAAAGACTACCAAAAACTTTGTGAATAAATACTTTGCTAACTTCAGTCTGTAACTTTCGTAGGGAATCTGATCATACTTGACAAGGGAAATAGGATTCCACAGAGGTTATATGAAATTATGCTGCAAATGGAAATATACTTTCTTAGGCAGAGGAGAGAGAACAACTTCTCCGTAATTGAGTTGCAGATAAAATTGAATTTAAAGGGTCCAGCAAGCTCATTTGAAGTTCAAAGAAGCTGGTGCATAGATTTGGCCTGCCTGGAGTTACTGCATCTTTACACATACAGCTTGATCAAAAGAAAAGCAGAAATGGAGGAGTTCCAGAAATCCAGATTGATTAAGTCAATCTTTCTTGCCCAGTGATGGAATTCAGAAAAATATCATTTGGTCTTCTCTAAAGTATTACCCTCCTGGATCAAAGGATTTCTCTTCCAGCCTTTCTATACTAATCGTACAGTGAAAAAAATGAACTTGTACAGTGAAAAGATGATGGTCTTTATGATCTATTCAAGTTAGCAGTTCGTGGAGGCTGCTGTTCTGCAGGATAAGCTACAGAAATGCTAAGTCAGTAAAAATATTACTTAATAGCTTACATTTACCTTTGTGACCAACTTGGGGAATGAAATAGCGAAATGTAGTCTGATCTGTAAAAGTCTCCCTATTTCATATTATGGTTTATTAGTTTTTTCTGTGAAGTGGAGGGCTGTTATTTGTGGAACCTGTGGATGATCTTGCCAGCAGGGCTCTGCAGCGGGAAGAGCTCAGGAGCAACTTGGTGTTTGTGGGCTGAGATCTGAGTACCCAGGAGTGCACAGACTGTGAGTTCTTGGGGAGGTACAGTACAGCTGGCAGGAATGGATGCTTTTAATTAGCTAGTCTGAAAAATCTGGGTAGAAGCAAATGCCCTGGTGCCGTTCTTAGAATATAATGTTTCTGGAGGCCTTAATTCAAGGAATCAGGGCTTGAAAATATAATTTAGGCCCCAAGGTGGGACAGGGTTGGATGAAGATTGATGAGGATAGACAAAGTCTTTGGGATTGTGACCTTTAACACAGCAAATACTGTTCTGTGATCCTGATAATTTCGCAGTCTTTTAAAATCTAACAGAAGCCAATTTAGGGAAAATAAGTACAAATGTTTTCCATGTATGTATTTCCATCTATGCCATATATACTGGAAGTACAGACAAGGAAATTAGAAAATGTCATATTTAATGAATTTTGATCTGCTAGACACAGAGTCATTTTGGAGCTTAGCTGCCTGGGAGAGGTCCCTGCAGGCCTGCTAATGTAGCAGTGGGAAGCTAATTGCAGTGTTAGAGCCTGCCCTGTTCTATGCACATCGAGCCTGCCTTCCGACCGTGCTGGGATTCAGAGCACTGCAGTGCCTCGGAAGTACCCTTTGACAGTAGTTAAAATAAATGTAAGGACATACATTTAGGTGAGGTAGTTTTAGTGTAACGAGTAATTTCTCCTCCTTTCCCAGCAAGGTTTTGTGCAGTTCTAAAGGCCTGGAAGAGCCTCGGAGGAAGCTGACTTTTATGGAATGTGGGAAGTGTCGTAATTAATTTTAAGTACATGTCTAATATTCCTACATGCCTAGTACCTTAAAATCTGGCCTGTCTTCGAGGTGGCACAACTCTTGAATTCTCTTAGGCTGTTAAAAATAATACCAATCTGTTCAATCACTGACAGCAGGTTTTTTATTGTGTGGTGGTTTGGGACTGTGAGAGTTATGGGGAAAGGTGACCTTGATGCAGGTTTAGGTGCAGCACTTCTTGACACAATGCAGCAGTGAACAGCACTAGTGTTAATTTAATTGTTGTTGTTAAATACACTAGGGCTGAATTACTTGAAACAAATTAAACAAGTGACGTTCTTATTTCATAAACTGCATTTAATCTCATGCATGGCTGTGTTTATGATAGAGTCACAGCAATACAGTAAATTAAATGTGAATAGAAGTCACACCAATATCTTTATAAGCAGATGTTTTGTATTTGAGCTGAAGTATAAAATAAGATAAATCTAAAGTCATTCAGGACAAGAAGATTGAAGTCTCATGCATTTACTAAAAAAAGATAAATTTGCAATTTTGAGTAGTTAACATTTGTTCTCTTCTTCAGTCCGAGGCACACAGAAGGCTGCTCATTATGTCATGGAGTAAAATTACACTTATCAGAATTTGCAATGGAATTTTGCAAAGAAATAAGCAGAGGTGATGGTATAATCAACATCAAGACTGCTGCTACTTTTTCAGTATGGATCTTGACATTTTTGGCCACTTGTAGGAATACAGTTTTTCAGTGGTGGTAATTAGAACACCTGATGTATGAATAAGTTGTAGATATATTAAATTGCTACCTCCCCTTAACCTTTTCTCAGCAAATCTAGGTAACTATGGGAAGAGTTGGAAAACCTAAATAAAGGAAAAAAGGTTTGAGT
>VXAX01004959.1:256755-315307 GCA_013399835.1 Leptocoma aspasia
TAGTGTTTTGGCCAAAAAATAAAGAAAGGTAAATTCAAATTTTATTTGTCAAATAAAATTTTAGGAAGTTTTTGTGACTTTTTGTGATGAATAAACTGTTTGGAAGGAAAAAATCATTTAGCTCTGCTTCTTAATAATCCTGGTGCAGAAATATACTCTTATAATACTGTAAAACTTTATGTACCCATTCACATGTGGGTGGAATTTGTAATTCAATAGTTTATCTGATGATTGCATTCCATTTTCTAGTGACAGTTTTCATTAAGACTCCATTTATTCAGAGAAAAGCTAATCTAATAAGAGTAGCCTTGAGTTAAGGGATTTATCACTCTTTTTTTAATATTTTCCATATTCTGAAATATGTATCATTTAGGCATAACAGAAAGGTTTCTACTTCTTTAAATTGTGCCACATTTTTTCTGGTTGTTTAATGTGTATTATTTGGAGAATGTGCAGTAGGTATTAGAAAAATCACTTTTTTCAGATACTGAGGTAGGAGTGAAATGACTGTGAAAAAGGAAAAAAAAGGAGAAGAGATAGTCAAAACTATAGTCACAAGTTTAATTTTAAATTCATATGGGCTTCCATAAGTTTATCTTTTGCATGGCATTTTAAAAATTTTATTTTTTTTGTATCAGTGTTAAAAGGAAGGTTTACATGAGCGGGGCATGGGGCTTTTCCAAGTTACTGGCTTAAACACACCATGGAAAATAGTTGCTTTTATTATAAAGTTAGTATTTAGCATAACTTTTTAATTGTATGTCCCATCTAACACAGTAACTGTTCAATAAATTTTGAGGTAAAATCTAAATCCATATAAAAGAAACTGTGAGACAGGAACCATCTGAGTACAGGAGTGACAGGCCCAGCAAATCTTAATTTTACTGCAATTTGTATTGCAGCAAAATTGAGGGAGTTGATGTGAGTCCCATGGTTTGGAAATAGCTGTTTTTGAGGGGCTCAGGTTGTGCAGGGGGTGTGGGGCCATGGCTGCTGCTCCTGGCAGGGTTTGTGCTGTGCTGCTCTGGGAGGGAGCTGGGCTTGCCCTGCTGCTGGTTTTGGGGAGCTGCTTGCTCAGGAGAGGCTGTGCCCTCCTGCTCTGCTGTGAGTTCTTTCCCCCAGGAGCCTGTCCTCTGCTGGGTCCCTGCACAGAGGCTGGGGGCAGGGGCAGCTGGCAGTGAAGTTAGGGACAAAGCCAGCTGCATGGCAGCACAGGGGTTAACACAGCACAGCTGGCCCTGCTGCTGCAACAACAATCCTTATGGTTCCAGGAGCATCATTCTTGTGCCTAAAAATGTCTGCTTTTCCTCTCCTCTAATAAAGCCCTCATTCCTGTCCTACGTTNTTGACCCTGCAGCCTGTCCTCTGCTGGGTCCCTGCACAGAGGCTGGGGGCAGGGGCAGCTGGCAGTGAAGTTAGGGACAAAGCCAGCTGCATGGCAGCACAGGGGTTAACACAGCACAGCTGGCCCTGCTGCTGCAACAACAATCCTTATGGTTCCAGGAGCATCATTCTTGTGCCTAAAAATGTCTGCTTTTCCTCTCCTCTAATAAAGCCCTCATTCCTGTCCTACGTTTTTATACAACTAGAGCTGCAAGCTCATGGCTGTGGATTTATGTTCTGAGTATGTGCACATGTAAGCACAGAGTGTTAAGGATTTTGCATTTCTGTGTTTTAAAGGAGGCAAGAACCAACCCTGTGAAGTCTAACACCAGAATAAAGTAATAACAAAATCTAGGAAAAACATCTTCAAATAATTACTAAATGAGCTTTTAGGAGTGAAACAGGACATGCCTTCTGGGGAGAAAGTGAGTTTGAAAGGCTCCAGCAATATGAGTTATCACACATCCTTGGATAATACATCACCAAAATCCTGTTTATCTAGGCTATTGCTGTTGGCAGTTAATCTCAAGCAAGGACATGCAGCATACTGAGAAAGGTGAAATGGCAAAGCAGAAGGGTTGTCCATACCTGCTCTCAGACCTGTAATGGCCTCAGACAGAGATCCAGAGGAGATTTCTCCTCTGCCCACTGTCTCTGTTTATGAAATCCTGTTTGGCTCTTGCAAAACATCTTGGTGGTGTCATGTTTTCCTTAATTTCACAAATACATTAAACATTCCTTCATATTACTATCATCAGATGGGTTGGAAAACATAATGTGTGCATTGTGTAAATAAGAACGAGGTAAATCCTGACTTGAAGGTTTTTGTGTTAGTTAATATTATTTTAGAAGGTAAATATGGCTACCTGATTATCTCCTCTTTCTTTCTTTCTTTCTTACTTCCCCTACCCCCCATTAGATGGGTACCTGGATATTGTAGTTTCAGGAAATTTGAAGGTTTATTTAATATTAGTAGAAATAGACTTGATTTGAAAAATTTGTATCCAGATCCTAATATCTTATTTCTCAGAGTTATGGGAGACATAATTTGTATCGTAGTGCTTGGGATCTGCATATCAGTTTATAATTCAAATGAGTTTATAATTCAAAATAAACATATTTTTGGGTTGTGCGTGTTTGTAGTTGTGGTGAATGCAGAATCTGTTGCTTAGGGAGGTCTCTCCCAGCAGTTATGTACAAAGTAATTTGCTCATTACCTTTCCCTGCTTCTCACACCTCATCTTCTTTGAAAGTCACTATTCATCATTTTATGGCACTGGTGAGTAAGTGCTGCTGAGTCAATGCTCAGTTAGTTTCCAGTTGGGCCCGTGTGAGTAATTTATTGAGATGCCAAGCAATCCAATTAAATTTGCAGAGTATTATGACTTCACTATGACTGCAGTGTGGTGCTGTCGTCATGGTGCCATCCCCAAAGACTCTGATGGCAGTGACTGCTCTGAAGTCACCTCCTCAGGCTGGCAGTGATATCATGTGGCCATAAGGCAGCACTCTTGCTGGATTGTCATTGTCTTCTGCAGCAGTACCACCAGTGGCTTCCACTGGCACCAACCTGCAATTATTTTGACAGGAAATATTGCAGAGGGATTTTTTTCTCAAGAGTGTATGAAAAGTTTTCTTTTACTGCAGAGGCAATGTTTTACAAATAAAATCACCAGTGAAATAATTATTTTTGGAAATTTCTACAGTAGTGGTAGATAGTCTTGTGCATCTGCGTATTGATGTATTTTAAATTTTTGTTATTTAAAAAGTCTGAAATTGATGTGACATGAAGGACAAAGCATTCTTTACTCTGTCAGATGAAAGTTTTGGAAGTTGCAATTAGCTGGTTTTGATGCACCTTTCTCGGTGTTATGACTCAAAGCATTTAATGTGGTTGATTCAAATGTCAAATTCTACTGGAAGATTAATGTGGCCTGGTTTTGTAGCCTCTCATACTTTGTAGTCATCACGGCTGCTGTTGAACAGGTTAAAGAATTGAAAACAGGAATGCTGCTTTTGATCATCTGTAGTGCACAGGGTACTTGGAACGTTTAGAGCTGTTGTGTGGGGACAGTGGCTCTGAGTTTCAGGGTGGTGCCTCTGAGAGAAAGTGACCTCTTTCTTTCTACTCTTTAATCTTGTTCTGCGGTCTCCTCTGCTTTACAGGAGCTTGTGATATGGTACCAGATTAAATTACTATTACTGCTGTCTTTCATTAGGCAGAAAGAGATCTGACTAATTATTGACTTCCCTCAGCTTGCGCTGTTCCAGGATCTGCCAGAGCTACCGGGCAAAGTTTCCAGCCGGTATTGCTGTAGTGAGAGGGGTTCTGGGGGCACCACTGGGCACCCCTGGATTTGCCACTGCCTGGTGTGGAACAGCTGCTGAGGAGCACCAGGAGTCTGCACTGCCTGCCTCAGACCTTGTCTGATCTTGTGGAGGGAGTGCTCCCAAGCAGTTGAGACATTCCTGGAGGACATCTCTGATGCAGCTGGCTGCAGAAGGAATGTGGTTTGCTTTGAGACCGCTACACAAATCCAGCCCAAAAGTGAAAAGCTCCTGAAGTGCCTGGCTGAGTGCTCTGGGATGTGTATATGTTCAGGTGGGTAAGGTGGAAATTCCCAGACGTTTAAAGTGTGGGTTTTGTCAGATGTATTAAAATAATTTTTCCTCAACCAGTCCAGTAGTCCACAGCCACAGTTAATGGACAGTACCTCTCACTGGGTGTAGGGTCAGCACAAATGAGAGGTGGTAAGAGACTATGTTGCTGATAATAAACTCCATGATTCCTGTGGCTCCTGGATTGCCACTAGTTTTTTCAAATGCAAGTACTTTAAGTGCCTTGAGCATTTGCTACAATCTGTCTGAAAGCTACAACACCTTCTGTAAACAAGAGAGTTTAAAATTCAGTGAATTCAGGAAAGTCATCAGTTCCCCTGCTCTCAGGTTTTATTATAACCCTGAAGTTCTCTGGAGAAGTATTAAAGCTTTACAGAGTGGGATATTTGGCATCCACGTTGCCTCAGGAATATTTAAGAGCTAAGGCTTGCCATTCATCATCTCAAATCACTGAGAATAAAACCAAATTTTATACTAGGATAACTTCTGGAGCAACACAGTCGAGAAAGCACCTAGGGCAAATTTCACCTTTAAGGAGTTTGGTAAATGAGGGAAGTAGTGCCATAAAAACCTATTCTGACTCTTCTCATAATTGAGGGTTCACTGTAGAAACCATAATGATGACCTTAAGCATTCTGTGTGCAAAACTGAATGTATAATACATGGGTCAAAAGGTCCCTGCCTCGCTGGAGGACTGTAATAAGTTTTCTAGGCTCTGTAGTTAGCTCTTCTCCTTTTGGCATAGTAATCTTCATTTGAGTTTGAAGGGGACCTCTTAGGGACTAGAGAAAGCTATGTGTATCTACCTGTTGGTACTTGTTTGATTAAATCTTGTGATGGCCCAAGAACTCTGCTTCTGAAATCTTAGGAGAGATGCCTTAAAAATAGCTCAGCAAGCGTTTCTTGTGTGTATGGAAGCTCAGTTTGGCACAGCATCTGTCAGAGCTAGGGGGTTTCCCTGAATGCAGAGCATGTGACCAGAGATGCTGTTTGGGATGAACATGTAGTCAGGAGAACCTAGGGAAGTAGGTTAGCCTAAAATCCTGTGTGGTTAATCTAAGTACAAGATACTGTCAGACATAACCTGGGGGGAAAATTGCTTTATCTGAGAACAAAGACTTGTGGAATGTCACTTCACTGAATCCAGCTTTTGATTCCCATACGAAGGGCTCTAGAAGTACTTCCTACCAACTCAGGCACCTACACTGATAATTTCTAGGGTTCCTTCAGCCTAGCAGTGTGTTGGAATGAGTTGGTATTCCCCAGATGTTCTGATCTGCTGCCCGGCTCCCCTGTGCTCCCTGCACACCAAAGGTGCAGCAGTTGCTGCCGGAGGAGTCTCCATTCCTGCCATGAGCCCTGGGCCTCTCTGCAGTCCTGGAAGGTGTGCTGGTACCGAGCCACACCAGGCAGCTCTCAGCAAAGCTTCCACCCAGCATGGGGGTTTGGGAGAAACAGAACAGACGTCTGGAGGTTCCTCTCTTCTGCTGCTTTAGCTCGTTCTTGAAACTTGTGTTTCTTACCTTCCCTGTTCTTTTGCTGATTTTGTTGTAGGACTTCATCTTCCTGCTTTACAAATTCTTCAGTTTCTGATTACATTGTAATAGGGTCAGTATAAAGACATTTCACTGGCTTCCAGTTTAAACTAACCTGCCTTTTTTCTGGTGTTTATTTACTGAGATATACAAAGTTTTCTTCTTTGTCCTTAATTTTTGTATAATAAAATTCCAAGCTGTTAACTTCCTTTCATCCATCCTAGTGACTGTCGTAAGGGTTGTTCTCTCCATCAGAGATTCATTTTGAATCCCTTTCTCAAATACAGCTGGACAGCCTCATGTATTATCCAGGAGAAATTGCTTGTAGCTCTCATAATAATGTTAACACTTCTCTTTCTTTACTGAAAATTACTCAGTTGATGTGTTTAGAATCAGGTTCACCTCTTTCCAAGCCATATTGTGTTACTCCTTCATATTAAGGTTGGAATTGATGAATACATTCATATTTTTTTTCCCTGCTATTATCTCCGGTGAATAAGCCCGTTGTTTATGGGAAAAAAAATGTTTCTAAATGCATAACTGTATTATTTCCCATCAATTTTAATATTTTTCTTTCTACTGCACTGTTCTGTGACATCTGCCTCTTTCAGCATAATAGTTCAGTGCCCCTGTGTTGATGATACTGCATAGCTTTGTGTATCATCAAATTTCATTAGTATAAATTTACTTTTTTTTGTTAAATTACTTTGCTCATTAATGATCTTACAATCTCTCACCAGGCCTTTACTTTTTTTTTCAAACACTGAATTTTTGCTTCTTTTTAAACTTTATCTTTAAAGTTTATCCGCCATAGAATTCTCATTGCTAATTGCCATCTCTTCATCAAAACTAGCAATTTTTTTAGTTTCTTGGTTTATCAAAGTGGTGTGTCTTTGAGGGGAAGAAGTTTCAGAGCTGGAATGTAGAATTGATGAGTGAGTAGCAGCCCTTCACAGGGATGAGGGTCAGAAAATAGGATGTTAATTGTGGCACATGACAAGGCAACAGTGTTGCCAGAGCGAGCTGATTGCACGGTCAGTTTAATAGACTCAGGTAAGAATTTAGAAGAAATTATAGATGCACATGCTATGAGTTTGGGGCAAGGGCAGTAATACAGTCCCTTGAAAAGGGAATCAGCTGACCACAGGGAATATACTTTTCATACAAAACTGATTTCCATTTTCTTTGATTCAGGAGCCAGCATTGCATCTTTAGACTAACTGATGAAGTTTGGTGATGAATACTGCTTTGGCAATTGTACTTTGCTAAATCCTTCACCCTTAACAGATACCTCCTCTAGGAAATCAAACTGAAATACATTATTTGTCCTAAAGTGGCAGAATTCAGCAATCAGAGCTGCTTCTTTTCTTGAAAAATGCAATGAATTTGTTGCTGCTGACTGACATGCACTGCTCTCTTGTCTTTGATGCTGTATCATTAAACCAGGTCTAAGTGCTATAACACTATTCAGTGTGAAAATGATGACTCTTTTAGATTCTTCCAGTGTTTAAGTAATTGGAAGTAGTTGGATTATAACTATTAACATAGCATCAAGAAATGATGCATCTTTTTATTCCTGAAGCTGCCTCAGTCTGGAAGTTTGCGCAGTCCTCAGTCAGATCACGCCAAGTGGCCATGAGCTGAACCTGCTGCTTTTTGTCTTCTGCTCTGCCTGTTCTTACACAGATGGTGAGAAACTTCAATATTGGAAATCTGAGCTTATTCCACAACATTTGTTACAGAAATGAGTGGATGAAGCTGTAAATCTGATTACATTTATTAAATAGAGCCAGTGCAGTTTAGATGTGAATAGGCTAGTAAGAATCTGAAAGAAAATTGTGAGTACTGTAATTTATGCTTTTAGAAGTTCACTTTAAATGAACTTCAGTGGGAACATAGACAAGCTGTATAATATTTTAACGTATCAAACCTATCCTTCCTCTATAACTATTGAGACATTAGTGAGAAATGTATCATAAGGATGAGCTTTTAACACATTGTGCTAAATGAATCCTGGCTGGCTTAGCCATTCCCTTCTTCCCCTGGTTTCTGTGTCCCGCACAAAAAGCATGACTTCAGCAGCTGGAGGAGAAGGCAATACACTAACAATGCACAGAGGGGATGAGTAAAGTTAATTTTCAAATATTCCTGATGCGTTTCTTGGCTATCAGCTACTTCCATTAGGCAGAAACCCGGTGAATTCCAATTTGTGCCTCCAAAAAATGCTGAAAAGTGTCTGCTGATGTATTATTAAATTTGTTGGGCCAAATTTTCTGCCAGTGTAAAAATTCCACTGATGACATTTAGAGCATCCAAAGATTTGGCCCGTTATTAGAGAGTTCATTAGGATTAATTCCTTGTATTGGCGCTGTAATTTATTTGGGAAACTAAGACACCCAATTGCAGTATTTTCTTTTAAAAAAATGCTGGTAGATGCCTATTCAATCACAGAATTATGTTAAAATCATTGAAAACCAGTGATTGCTGTATGAGAGAAGCATTGGGTGAGAAGACAGAGGGAGTGACTGGTAAAATCCAGTCAGGAACCTGGAGTAAGTGGTACTCACCAATTCTTTCAGTGTCTTCTGATGTTCTCAGGCCATAAAGAAGACAGACCAGTGGGAATGTAAAGTACTAATGTACTACTGCCCTAATCCAAACAGCTTCCTAAACACCTGAAATAGAAGAGCAGTGCTAAAATTGTGCCATGCTGGGTGAAATGGACGACTTTGAGAATGATGCTAATTCTGCTCACAGTGTAGCAGGTAAAGTGTTTTACCTGGTATTTTCTTTAGGCAGCAAAGACTTTCTGTCTTTCAAGCTTCCAACATTTCTGCCTCACATTTTTTGCATTCAGAGGGGTTACACTGCATTTGTTTTGCTGTGGTCAAGGAAAGAATAATTCTAAATGCAAGTAACTGTTTCCAGAAGGAAAGAAAGCATTTCATTTTATCATCACTTAATTTTAGAGTTTGCTGCAAGGACTTGCTTGGCTCTAGTCATAGATTATTTACTGGAGAGCTGGGTTGTGGAATTATCTGGTAAAGATAGAGAGCAGCACCTTTTTGTCTGTCTCTTGCTGTATTCATAAATCAAACACCTTTTAAACCTGTGATTGTCAGCAAGGCACTGATTGCTTTAACTGCAGGCAGACTGAGCTGAGACCAGTGGATTCTTCCCTTTAGTGAGTCTCCAAGTGTAAAGGTTGCTTCAGCTGTTGGAACATCCTCAATTTCAGGTGCTTTTTGAGGGGGAGAAAAAGCAGTGTTGCCAGATGGTACTTTTGGACTAAATGAACAGAGAGGTTTAATCAGAGTTAATGCTTCTGACATGCCCATCCTCCTATTGCCCCTACTATTTACTGCCTGTGAAAGGTGCTAACAAAGGTCTGGCAGCTCTACTGGGGCTGAAATAGTTTCCTGTAATTTTCTTCCATTTTAACTTTCTAGGTCGGCAGCAGCCTTAAGAAACATCATGAATAGTAAGAATTTATTCATGAATGGTGGAACATTTAAGATCCACTGGAGAAACAACTCTTGGAAAACACGTGCCACAACATCAGAGGCTGGGACTCCTGGGTGTTCCCAGAGCTTTATGGGGATGTGTGAATGAGACCTGCCTGGCCTTGTTCATCAGTATCAGTGCTTGAGTTTCATAAAGAACATGGTTTATATCCACATTTGCTGTGCACCAGAGCTGTGCTTCTACTAGAAATAGGCTTGCAGTACTGAGGCTTTTAAACTCTCACTTGAAAGGTGGCATTATTGCAAATAAGCTGGTTTTGTGTTTAATGATTGTTGACATCTGTGCTATACCTACATAATCCTGAAATTCAGCCATAAAATTTTACCAAAGAAAGCAGCAGTACAGGGAACTATTTTTAGTTGATTATCCTGAACAGTGAGCAATTTGCTTGAAATGACACATTTGCTTTTTACCACCATTGCCTGGATTTACAAAGGGTCAGTAAACCTGGGGATTTCTGAGTTTTGTCCAGTGCAGAGGGTATGAGGTGCAGGAAGCCTGGCTCCTGTCACTTGCTTTTTCCAAGGGCTTGGTCATCTCTGGGACTTCCCTTTCTGGGACTCAGGTCTCTCATCTCTCGATTTCAGATGTTAACACTGACCTTCAGACAGTGCTGTTTGATTTACTGATGAACCAGGGGTTGTTATCAGTCGTTAATTATTCATGCCCAACCACATCTTTATAAAGCTGCTCTGGAGCTTAGTACTGACAGGAGATTTTGGGCTGATCTGTTCTTATGCACTGAGGCCCCAAAGCTGATGTGGCCAGCACAAGGGGAAGGGCCAGGAAAGAGCATGAACATTGCTGTGAGAGGCACAGCAGAAGTGCAGGACGTGCTGAGGTGCTTGTCCTGCTCCAGTACGATAAAGAGCCAGCTGGAATGAGAACAATTGGGAAAATATCCCAAGTGCAGGTATAGCTAAGATGTGATGTAGGAGAGTGGTGCTTGGAACCAGGCTGTCAGGGGCCAAGGTTAATGCCTGGAGTGTTTCAGTTGTGCTCTTTGTTTTGCAGCAGTTTCTCTGTATGTGCAGGGCAGGTTATTTGGATCTCCAGCATGAGCTGTGGTAGTCTCATATGACAAACACAAAAGTCTCTCTTCTGGCAGAAGAAGCTGCATGGGAAGGAGTGCCTGACAACTTAAGACTCTCTCTAAAGCGTTTTGAAGGCTTGCACTGGATACATACTGGATACTGGTGAACATAAAAGGTGAATGGGTACTTTACCATTGCTTCAGCAACGTTTTGCTTTTTTTTCCCTGAGAGAAATAAAACTTATGCTTGCCTGTGACAGGTTGAGAATTAAGTGGTTCCTCACCTTTTTTGCAGTCTTTTTATGCTGTGTTGCTGGTTGGTTTAAAATATATTTGATTTTTCTCGCCTGTGGAAACAAGCACAACTGAAGAAAAAAGCTTGCTAGGAATAAATTGGCACCTCTTTCTCTGCAATGTTAAATCAGATGAATAGAAAGGTTTTCTTAACCCTGTGCTCTTGAGAAGTGTTTTGAGCCTTTAACTTCTCCTGATTCTATGTGTCTCTCTACTTTCTTACATTACTTTTCTCATATCACCCCTAAAATTGTCAGGTCAAAATCAACGTTAAATTGAAGAATTGCATCTGCTGAAGATGGAACTCCACATGTCTTTTGTGCACAGCGAAAATACTTGTGGAAATTGCTTTCTCTGGCCTTAAACCATTTTTCATTTTTAGAGATTGTGTGGAAGAACTTAATCCAAATGAGATTTTCAGCTTCAGTTTTTCCAGACTATTCTTCCCAACATCAATCATGATGTGTAAGGTGGCCTAGGACATTTCTTAATGAGCCATGCCTGACAGCATTCATTTTTCTTTGGAAACAGGAAATGCAAAGTGATGTTAAGAATCAAGTTATAAAATTCATAGTAAGGATCCATTACTCCAGTGCTGGGAGAACACCAGCTCAGTAAACATCTTGTTATTCCAAATGCAACAGAGAAAAGAATTTTCTGGGATGCCTTTTCTTTGATTCTTATATGAAGCTCTGGCAGCTTTTCAGAAATGGTCAAAACTTATGAACAGCACCGTCCAAAATCAGAGTATAAGGCTTGGAAAATGGAGATGAGGAATTTTAAAGCAATTAAATGTATTTTAAAGTTATTTTTATTTTTCACCTCAATTTTGGAGTCTTCAGTGTCTGCTCGTTTCAAATTTTCAGTCTTTTCCCTCACAGCCAAGAGAGCAAGATTTGGATTAGTTTTTATGTAGTAACATATAATTCACTTTCCTCACCATTGTGTGCTGGGAAAATACGCACACAACAAAATCTCAGGAGATGGGAGGCTCGTATCTATTTTTACAAAGGTAACAGATATTGCTGAAAAATTTATAATACTCCTGTGTAGGGCAAGGTCAGTTTGGATACTCCTTAGTTATGAAAATGAAATACATTGTGTTGGGTTTGGGCATCACTGTTAGGACATAAAACACATTGGAAAAATAAGAGGCCTAGATGACAATACATATGAGGAAGGATTGAAAGAGTTGGACTTGCTATGTCTAGAAGCAATAACATGAAAAGTGAAGAAAACAGTGTTTCAGTTCATAAAACCCTGTTGAACGTGCTCAGTGCCTTCAGAAGTTAATGAATCCTGTAAGTTTAAATTTAACCCTTGAAGTCAAAGTGCCAGACTTAAAGTCTAAAACCAAAATCTGAGACACTTTGCAGCCTTACGAGGTGAGGTAAGAAAAAACATTTTGGATTTTGTTGTTTCCTTTTTAGTATTCTTCTCTTGAAATGCATATGACCACATTTTGAGGTTGTGAGTGAGAAATATTTTTAACTAAAGGTCCTTGGTCTTTGGGCAAACCCTTGATTGTCCCATGGTGGATTCCAGAATAATGAATGGGAGTTTGGGCACACAGGGTGGGTGTCAAGATAGCTCAAGGATGCTGATGTAGCATCTAAACTTCGATGAACCTGCTGTGACTGCTCCACAGAATGTCACTCAATATTATTTCACTTACACAAGATCAAACCCAAAGGGCTCAAGCATTATACTGTGGCTGTGACAGAATTAACAGAGGGAAGCTGCTTCCTGCAAAGACTAACAGATACAGACTATCAAAAGATGAAGCTATGAAAGAAATTTTGGTGGAGTTTCATCTACAGGTATCTCAGGTGTTGCTTTAGTTATTTCTTAGGGTTTAAATCACTGATCTTCATCCCTTGTTTAGGAGCAGAGCTCCCCTAACATCAAGGAAACCACCTTAATTCAAACTTGCTGAGAATATTTGGATAAACTTGCTGTGAATTGTTGGAAAGAGTCAGAAATAGTTCCCTAACTGTTATGGTACTTTCAACATAAGTTGTGTTTGTTGGCTGTTGTTTTTTTTCCCCACAAGGGCGTGCAGAGGTAATGATGTCCATGGGGAAAAAAGGAGTGGAGAGACGCAGCAGCATAGTGTTACAGATCAGAATTTAGGTCTGGATCCAGCTTTGCTGGTGCTGCAGGTGGTGTAATACATCTGCACAGCTTCTCTCTGATGCGATCTGAAATACATGTTTTGGGATGGGGATCCTGAAATACAGCCAGCAGCTCTTCTGTTGCTGGGAAGTTCGCCCCAGGTGCTTTATGTACCAGCTACAGGTCATCTTCAGGAACAATTTCCCTCTCACAAACATCTCCAGAATCAGTTTCTGACAGTATATGTTCGAGCCAGTACAGTCTCACTGAGGGAAGAAGTGTGATACTTTAAAGTGACTCATGCACAGCAATTTAGAGGGTAGCTGCCTACAATTTCCAGGTGCCATCAATCTCCTTGGTAAGATAATTTCTTGCCTTCATATATATGGAGGAGGAAAGGATACACCGTGAATTTCTGATGATGGGGATGATACTTAGCCTTTAGATAGTGTTTTTAGGCTTAAAGCAGTTTACAAGTGAGCCTTAATGCTCATCATATCCTTCAAAGTCGTTAAATGTTAATTTTCCCTTCTTATAGAGGGGGGAGTTCCTTCCTTCCTATAGAGGAAGGAAAGAAATTAGCTGGCTTTCTCAGGACTTTGGAAAGAGCCATGGGAGTACATTTCCAGCCTGTGCCTAGGTTATGAATCCTTCTTTCCCTCCAAGGCTCCTGTCTTTGTGGCTCTGTTTCCTGTAAAGGCCTTTGCCAGCCCTGGACAGCATGCAGTGTCTGTCACAGGGGTGCTGACTTAGAGTAAGCAAATGACTGCTCTGAGACATTAGTGAGAAATCTGTAAGCTAAGAATTTGAAAACTTACGAAAAATGTTCCTAGATGGTGGTTAATGTAAACACGAGCTATTGAAGTGGTTCTAAGAGATGTCAAGTGGTTCTCTGAAAGACACAAAGTCTTCAAAAAGCTTTCAGCCACCAGCATCCAGTGATGTGACTGTGTGGGTGGAATCCTACTTGATTGAATGCTGTTGGTTTTTTCCATTAACTTCAGTGAACTTAAATGAAAATCTTGGAGGTAGCACTTGTACGTTTTTTATTTAAAAATACATATTTATTTTATTTCTCTCTGTGTCTGCCATAGCTTCTAGCTTTCATATATCCTGAAACAAAAATACAACTGAAGGCTACAGATGCAGGAGGTTTCTTTTGAAGCAGTAGGGAGTCTGCCAGGGAGACAGAAGTAGAAAACATCGATATTTGTTTAGAAAACCCTGGTGTCTATCAGAAATATGTTTTATTCATGGAAGGCACCTCTTAAAAGGTCAGAAAAATAGGAGAAAGCTTATTTACTCCATACAGGTAAACAGAACATTGGCACTGTGGAAAGAAGTGCCACAGTAATTAGAAGTGCTGTCTAATTGACCCTTTTTTAATGTGTTGATTTAAATGTTGTATTTTAGTCAGCATATTTTCTTTTAAAAAATGTTTTCATTAACATCTTTGTTCAATGCAAAAAAATTAATTATATGAGTGTTTTTAAAATTGGGAAATATTGAATCATATTTTAACTTTTTTCACTTTTAGCCTACTTCTAGTCAGCTTCTGAAATTTTCAGGGATCTAAAAAAGAGTGAAATTATTTTTGCAGCTCAATTTTTGATCAATTTAGTTTAATTTAATTTCTAAGTGCTTTAATGGCAAGCATTGTAAAAATTCAAAGTTTTTAAGTTTTGTGTTCATTTGCCTATCCTGTAGAACTTACAGTTTTAATGACACAAGTTGTGCCACCTTCTATCTTTCCAAAATAAAAATCAGCTAAAAGATAGAGATCAGACTGGGCCAGAACAGATCAGCTGGTTAAAAGTGATAGGAAAGGAGACAGATGGACACGGAAGGATCACTACTGAAGTGTGTGTGGAAAAAAGCATTACCAGATGTTTGGTGTTTATGGGAATGTTCATACAGGCACCCTCTCATATTCTGTTCACAGAATTGATAAGACTTTTGTATTTTTAAGAGCTTTGCCTTCCACTAAATTAGGCCAATATGGGCTAGTTGGCTAAAAAACAATGAGAAAGGAGACAAATGGACATTTGCACACAGACATGCTTGGAAAAATATTATTTCCAAAGGAAATTAGGCTTAAGAGATGGACTACAAGTATCAGTAACGTTCAGAGCCCAAACACAGCTCTGCTCATCTAAACGATCTCCCCTTCCCCCCTCCTTTTTGGAAGCATTACAGAAGATGTGATAAGTAAATACGAGTTTAATATAGCTGTTTACTAAAGCTCTTGGGGGAAGTCTAGCAAAATATGCTTTCATAAATAAACCAGAGCTAATTAAGAACCACTTGAAAAGCTAGCACAGGGGAAGGATGCGAGAAAATTACCATGCAATGTGTGTGTGGTTAGTAGAAGCATAATTCCAGCTGAGACGAGACAGAAATCTGACTGGGAGCTGGATTTATCCATTCTTTCTCATGTTGGGTAGTATCCTATTAGACAAATCATGCCATTAAATTTGATTGAACTACTTGACAACAATAATGGCAGCAGAGTAAGACCTTCCCTAAGTAACCTGCAGCTAAAAATCTGATAAATGTCTGATAAAGTTAGAAAGAGGGCTACTGCGTAATTACAAGGGAGATCAATCTTAATGCATGTGTTTATTTTTCAAGTCCAAAGCAATGAATTGTATACAAAACAGAAGGGGATCATGGTTCCCTGTAATATACTGGGAAATGCTGTACCTTTCCTGAGCTGAGATTCCTGTGGCACAGTTGGTGAAGGAAAGCAAACCTGTCTGCGGAGTCAGTGAGTGGGCGTGCAGTCTGTGCCAAGGGATGTTTACACAAAGGTGGCAGCTGTTGGTGCTGTTCCCATCTGCTGTGGGATTGCCTCTGGGAAGGCAGTTTGGTTGGAATGAGTCCATGGGAGTGGAACAGCCCTTGGGAAGGTGTGTGAGCACTGTGTGTGAGCACTGGTGTCCTTTGTGTGAGCGCAGCACGTTGAGGCTCGGGGTAAATACACCTGTCACAAGAATGAGGTGGTTTCAGTAGGCTTTTAAATTGCATTTGGGAAGAAGAGAACATCTTTGGAGGCTGTAGAGAAGTTTTCTTCGGGGCATTCAGTGTTTGAAGGTACAAGGGTATGTCAGACATAGGGGAAAGGTTCTCAGGACATTGTGTCTCCTGATGTCCTCTTTGTGCCTACATTCCATGCACATGGACCACGCCTGACTGACAGTGCTTGGTTTTCTGGCTTGTAGAGTCTGTGCCATCATTCTTTGGTTCACATCTGCTCACAGACTGGCTTAATGCGGTCTCAGTGCTGCCAGACACATTATCATCACTGTCATAGCTGTCTCTCTCACCTGTTGGGAGAAGACCCTGAGAACATCTGGAAACAAATGTGAAGAGAAGAGCTGCAGGTACTTTGTCTCTTGCAGAGAGCTTTGTACCCGCTGTGCTGTGTAAACACCTCATTTGTTAGTCACCTTTGGTACACTGGCACACAGCTATTCCATCCACTAACAAAATCCCTCATGATGGGGCTGGCTTCCCCTCCCTGTGGGGATGCATTACTCTTCCCCAGCTTGCATCCTAGCAGGCTGCTAAGCAGAGGGGGATCACAAAGCTTGCAGTATACTGTTGTATGAACATATTATAAGTTTCTCTGTATGTGGGTTTGTAGAAAAAATATTATTATGAGAAAGTGTTTTTACTCTGTATAAGTTTCTATAAACAAATCTCTAAGTTGTGTTTCAAGAACATTTGAATTTCTCTGCTCTGTCTCCTGATAATAGGAGATGGGGGTTTTTCTTTTTTCTTTTTTCTTTTTAATTTGACTTTTTGGGTGAGATGTTGCATGAACATATTACAAGTTTCCCTGCATGCAGGCCTGCAGAAAAAATATTCCCATGAGAAAGCGTTTTTACTCTGTATAAGTTTCTATAAACAAATCTCTAAGTTGTGTTTCAAGAACATTTGAGTTTCTCTGCTCTGTCTCCTGATAATAGGAGATGGGAGTTTTTCTTTCTTTCAGCCTATGAGGTGAAAAGTTGTTATCTCTGATTGTGTAAGCTGTTCTAACATTCCTTAGACAGAGCTTGAGGCAGCAGCTTTGGATACTCTGGACTGGGCAGATAATAGCCCAAATCCTTTAAATTATAGAATCATGTTAATAAATCATATTTAGCCTTCTGATATTATTGTCAAGAGTCCTTTGTCAACGCACGGACCACGACAATAATGTATTTCTTAGGAGGACTGTCCAGCACTGAGACATTGCAAAGTTCAAGCTGCTGGTCATGTCTAGGGTTTTGATCCAGGAGCTGCTCTGGCTTGCATTTAGATTTGCTGCTGCTGCTTTAATCTGCAGTGTTTTATTGAGGCATAGCCTGGCTGCTCTGTCAACTTGTGCTCTGGGTGGGAAGCCTGCACAGACACAATACCCTTCTGTGGGATGTGAGCTTTCCAGTGGCAGCTTCTCCTGGAGATTGGGCTGTCTTGGCAGCAGCTGAGCTGGGATTAGCCAGGCCTACCCTTTCCTGCTGGTTTAGGTACAGGAGAGAGACCTGCAGGACTGATAAAGGTCAGTTCTCTACTATGGTTTACTTTCTCTATTACATGAAACAGAGTTTGGTTGTAGCAAGACCTGTGGTGGTTGGCTTGTGAAGTGAGAATTTACGTAAGGACCAAGAAGCAGAACTATTCAGTCATTGTAAATAAGACATTTATAGCAGTTGTAGTGCCTCATGGTATGGGCAAATGGAGAACTGGAGTTTTGTCTTGATATGGAAGAACCCCCAAATCACTTGCCCTATTTGCCTAATTGTCCAGACAAAGAACAGCTATTAGGCATTGTAGGACCTACATACATGCACTACAACAAAGGCTGTTCTTCTCAGAGCATTTCTTACACCTTTGGGCTGTGGAAGAGCAGCATGGAATGCTGCTGGAATTACATAAGAGCTGTCCAAGTCCCATGAGTGACATGGGCTGTCCTGTCCATGTGCTGCAGGGCCGTGTTTGATTGAGACAAACATTGTCTAATCACATTTCCTTTAATCAGGCAGACTTGTATAAGTCTTCTGTTCTGGAAATCCATCTGTATTTTCTTTCACAGTTTCGGTATTTCTAATCATATTTTATATTCATGCAGCTTTTGAATTCCAAAGTGCTGTCAGGTTCCATGATTTCACCAGGACTGCCTAGGTGGCATTTCCAACCAGCTTGTAGCAGAAATAGTACATGGCACAAGGGAGGAAAACTAAACTCATACAATCTGTTGCTTTTACACAATCTGCTTGCTGAATTAATTTCACTGACTGGCAGCAGGAGGAAGGAAGGTGAGAACATCAGAAAGGTTTTGTTAAATGGCAATCCTTCACTCCATTTTCATTGTAAGGATTGGGTTTTGGATCTCCCCATCATGTCTGGAGCCTGTGCTGTACATTGGGGACATGAGAGGAAAGTCATATTCCAATTGCTTTTGGGATTTGAGGGGCAGATATGCTAAAAAGGCAAGGTTATTGTAAGTTTTAGTCCCTTCATGCAAAGGTTGTTTTGTACCTCAGGGCTCCCTGATGAGGTAACCAGTTTTTTTGGTTTGATTCTTTTTCCTTTTTCTTTAACACATGAGCTATCAAACTGGACTCCACAACTAAGTGCCATACACATCACTTGTCCTAAATGTTATCCTTTTGTAGCCTCCAGAAGCTAAATACCTTCCAACTATATGTATTTACACGTGATAAAAGGTTGCAGTCATCTCTGAACAACTCTGCATGCCTAAACCACTTGGAGCTGTGTTTGCTCACTGCTGCCCAATTCCATGCCATAGCAGCAGCCTCCTAACTGAGCTGCCTTGAAGTACACCACTGCCATTTCTATAGAGAAGGATGTGCCTTGAAAAGCTGAATTTACTCCCAGTTTCAGGGACATGTAAGGAATTAAGAATCGGTGTTACCCCTTCACCATGTTTCTCTACCCTGCAATGAGCAGATAGTCTTGATTTGTTCTGAAAGGTGCTTGAGCCTGGCCTGTTGTAATTAGCCTTAGGTAGATTTTAAATGAGCTCCATGACATCATATCTGGCTACTTCTGTTTTTCCTGTATTTCTGAGGCATCTTTATTACTCATTGTGCTGAATCTGTGATTTGTAGTTCCTATATTTAGGGGTTTAGAATCTCTCTTTACTGGAATAAGTGTTGATTTCACTGTTTGATCCAGGGGAGAGAAACTTCTAGGGCATGTTGTCATTCCTTGGTCCTGGAACCTCATTGTTCACCTCATCTGCTACTCTGTTGGCAATCCTCCACATCTCTGTATGTATCATTTGTACAGCAGATCTGTTGGTGTCACGTGCAGATCTGTGTGGGGGCTTTTTTTAAGCCTGGTTTTCTCCTTACACTGACAAATTTGTAATCCATTGCATTGCTTTAGCCTAAGACAACTTCATATTTTTGATGGCCTAATGTAGGAAATAATAAAGTTGCATAGAACCTTGGATAAATTGTGGGGTTTATTTGTGGCTTGTAAGAAGCTTATGTATTCTTTGCCAACATCTGGCAGCTCGGAAGCTTGGGTGGAACTGAATGAAAGTTTCTCTGAGCTGCAGATGGTGTTTGCTCCAGTGCCCAGCAGTGTGCTTGTACACAGGGGTCTTCCCTGGGGAGGGGAGGCACTAAAGGCTATTCTGGGAGAGAAGGCTGAAGAGAAAACTGCAGATGGAGTTTGAAGAAGTACTTTTTGTCACCCAGCCTAATCTCGATTACAAATAACTGGATTTTTTCCCATGGTTTTTTTTTCCCCATTTGTTATTGATAATGTTGTTTATTACTCTTTTTGCCACAGATTTTTGTCAAGTGGGGGATTGTTGTGTGGTTTCTCTCAATCTTTTCTAAATGCAACTGATCCAGCACATCATAGGTAATTAAAAAATATTTATTCTAATTTTCTTTTCTCTAGATTATTTTACGTTTTTCTTTCTTTTCTGTAAAATGCAGTATCTGCAACTGGGTGCAGTGTATCAGCTCACAACAATTGAGTGAAACAATTCTGCTAGACCTTCTGTGCTTTATATAAAATATCCTGGAGGCAGTATTTATTGCTTATCCAACTTGAAGGTAACTCTGGTCTCTGTTCTTTCCTCCCCCAGTTCCATTTTTTGTATAATCATTCCCATCAGCATTATTTTCAGGTTTTCTTGAATTTATTTTTATCATAAATGTAAGTGTGCTGGGCTAATTAGAATGGTGGGGCAGAATTTTAAAGATGCTCCCATTCATCCAGAGTTCTACAGAAATGTAATTAAGTAACAAAGATCACAATGTCTCATGCATAAAATTTTAATGACCCATATCCATAATAGTCATGTACCGTGGATTAGGTAGTTTTAATATCTCTAACCCTTATTCTGACCTGTTCTCAGATATTTTTTAAATTCTTCAGGGTGAATTATTAGTGGGGATCATAGAATTTCAGAGATATTTGTTGTGGGAATCAGCTTCTCAGACAGTTGTTTTCTTTGGTTAATCAGAATCACTCTCCTTTACCCTCTGCCTTCCCTGGTGCATTAGAAAACACAGAGAGAGGGGACTAATGGCCTCTGACAGTGAAACACAGCTCAGGCACCATCCAATTCCCTTGGCAAAACATTGGCAAATCTTTTATTAACTTTCATGGAAGTTATTTCAGAGTGAGACCAGTTTTCTCAATTAAACAGCAGGAAGAGTATATCTTTAGGCTTACAGCTTGAGCTATATCCTGTGTTAGATTTTATCCAGCATTCCCACTGAAGTCAATTCTATTTATTGTTGTATGTTACAAGCTCAGGGATTTTTTCTGGTTGACAGTTTTTTCTGGTTGATGGTTAATCAGCATATTATCAATAAATACATCTTAATGTTATGCTGGCTTGCACTGCTTAAGCTTAGTATTATTTTAAAGTTAAGAACTGGTTTGTGTGAAGCAAAGGCCTGCCTGCATGATAAATCCAAACCACTTTTCAAACACGTTTCTGAAGTTGATTTTGCTTGCCTTTCCCCTGTGGTGGTGTAAGGATTGTGTGACCTTTGGTCAGCAGGGTGAGCCTGTGCCTGCCTTCTGTACAAATAGGTGCTGCTGCTCTGCCCTCATCTCTGCATGGGGAGATCACACTGTGTGCTCATTTACTTACTAATTGGGCAAATATGCCAGCACAGAGTTTTTGAGCATGAGAAATGCAACTGTGCCCATGTCTGCTCCTTTGTTTGGTTATTCAGCCCCTGGCAGCAGCACAATCAATTACAGGCTCCCCAGGGAGGCATTGAGGCTGCTGAGAGCTCCACTGGGAATGTGCTGTTTACAAGCAGTCCAGGGGTTCCCAGCCAGCCTTCTCAGAAGCTCTGGGCTTCTGTGAAGCTTAAGATTTGTAAGAATCCTACCTAAGCTGCTTTTTGGCAGAGGTTAGTGGAATTAACTGTTCTGCTTTGTTTTTGTAAATTAGGCCTCTATACATCCTCATTTGCAAAGTTGTTTCCCTACTTTCCTCTTAATTTTCCACTGAATGAAACAATGGCTTTGTCCTCAGGGAGAAGGAACTAATTAATTGTTTTTTACTCATCTTATTCCAGTTGTCTCTTTCAACTCAGTGACATTTAAAAAGTTCTGTTTTCTGTAAACATACTGCTAGGGTATTGCATGCTGCATGTTAACCTGAGTAATGAAATGTTGCAGCAAGTATGTGTTGACTGTGGTTACATTACGCAAAAAACCAGAAAGAAATAATTTTTCATTTTTCATCAAGTGTAAAAGACACTCTGGGATAAATTGAGTTTCACATTGAAAAGGCAGAGAGTTCTAATTTTAATTCATGGCTAAGTAATCATGTTAAATGAAGATCAGTCAGCTCAGTGCAAGCTGCTTTTGAACAGAACTTGGTTGTTGTAAATCACTTCTGTCTATACTGTCAGGCAGATATTTAAGACTTCACAAGACTTTACTTTCATACCACTAGAAAATTCTACAGTAGTGTAGAAAACTTTTCCACTTACTTCTTCCAACCATGTTTCAAGGGTTCAGTGGTACCAGCCATCATTTCAGACCTATGGAGGTCAATAATTTACAGCATTAGTTTTCTTTGAGTCACTAACTTCACCTTTATTTTAATAGGAAATGAAAAGGGGAAGGATATTTCCTGGTGCTTAAGAAACATGGGAAAATACTACTTTTTCTTAAGAGTAATCTGATTCCACTTTTCAGTAAAGCAGTTATGTTAGGGACTGTATGGTGTCAGTCTCAAAAACCATTTTGTTAAATGATCTTCTATAACTTTTTCCTTTTTTCTCTGTGAAGCCCAAGAAGCTGGTTTAGATGAGATTAAGACATGTGCTATAATTACTTCTATTATTCATCATCCTACAGCAAATTGTACTGGAATTCACAAAGTGAAGAATGATCTTTCATACAAGCCTTGTTTATAAGTGTTCTATGCCTACTGGATAAAGTACTTGCTGTCTAATAAATTATGAGAGTACTGAGGAGCCCAAGCTAGATTTGAGTGTACCTGAATAGTGTGGTATATTCATGGCAGCAACGATCCAAGAAAATGCTGAAATATTTTCAGTTATTTCAGTGTTCTTGGTAATACAAATAAGGTAATAAATTGTCAGAATTGTGGCTCAGGAAATGACTAGATAAACTCTGCAAAATTTGACTTAGGTTCCTAAACCTTTCTCTGCAGGGATGAGCTCTCAGTATTCAGTGGCACATCCACAGGGATACCTTCCACTGTCCCAGGCTGCTCCAAGCCCTGTCCAACCTGGCCTTGGGCACTGCCAGGGATCCAGGGGCAGCCACAGCTTCTCTGGGCACCCTGTGCCAGGGCCTGCCCACCCTCCCAGGGAAGGATTTCTTCCCAAAGAAGGAGTGGCTTTTGAGCAGCTAAGCAAGGACAAGGGCCTAGAGAATTGACAAAAGGCGATTATTGGAACTATTTAGTGTCATTGAGAAACACCAAGGGGAAACTTCAAAGATGCCTTGTCTGAGCAGGTGCTGATAATAAATAAACTGCTTATTTGCAGACAAGTGAAGATATCAATTCTGCTTATAAAGATATTATTACTTAATTTTTTGAATTATTACTAATTGATTTGCAGAACTGGAGCTGCTGACATTTGATTCCTCTTTTCATTGATCGCACAGAGTAATTTCTGACCATTTGTGTCTGTGAAGCATGTGGTCTTCTAGCCCAAAACCACAAAGACATCCATTTTAGATCTTAGAAGTATGAAGTCTGTCCTGAACATTTATATGAAACAATGAGATAAAGAACTCTATGAGAAAATAGAAAAGTGGAGGATTTCTAGAACTTGAACAGCTTTTTTCAAATTGGCTGTTTATGGAATACTGATAGCCAAATGTTCTTTCCTGACATCTTGCTAAGCTGTGTCATGTTACTGGCAGCCTGAGATCTGTCAGCACTACACATTGCAGTGTTGGAACTGCCTGTTTGCAGTCTGCTGGGCACACAGGGCCTTCTGTCTCGGAGCCTCCTGCTGTGGGAAAAGGCTGAGCAGGATGGAAGTGCTTGGAAAGCAGCAGAGGATGGGACTTGGGAGAACCACAGGGAGCTGTGTAAAGGTGGAGGCCTGCCCAGGACCCAGGGTATTTCTGTCTCTCTAGCTGGAGCTGAGTTCTTCTCCAGATGGGGTTTCATACCTCATTTAATCTAATGTTCCCTTGAGGTGCTTGGGCTTAGCCAAAGGAAGGAACTGATCCAGCCTAGCAGTAACTTGTTAGGAGTTTTAAAAAGCTCAGAAATTACTTTTCAAGTGAATCACGGCCCTGTGTGAAACCCCAAATCCTGCTCAATGTGCTCAGTACCAGTTCTAGCAAGGGAGAGAGAGAAAATCCAGACAGTTGTCTTCAACAGTCTGTAATTAGGTCAGTTTAAAGTAACTGTGAAGCTGCAGCCTGGAGTGGAAATTATCAGTAAATTCTCCTCCTTGATAAGAATTTCTCTCTCATTCTTTACTTTGCTAATTTTCCTTAAAGCCTTGGAGACAGTACATAAACTTTGGATTGCCTTGTCAGCAGCAGGGTCTGGCTGAAGGCTCAGCCCTTTTCCCCTGGAACTTGCCAGGATGCTCTGGGCCTCCTGGCACTGCTCCTTCCCACCTTTCTCCTCACTTGCTGGCCCCTGGCAGCTCCCCTTTTGCTCCTTTATGCCTGTGTCTCACTGCTGCTGTGGTTTGCAGCCAGAAGCGTTATCAGGAACCTTAGAGAGGAGCTTTGCACTGCGGTTGCTTTTGAAAGCTGATGTAGTTAAAAAAGGAAACCAAAAGCATGGAGAAATGTGGTTACTTTTTATTATGCTGAAAATGAAATGTCATCAGCTGGATAAAACGAACCAAGTTATTTGAAAAAGAGAGTGGGTAACTGGATAGTTAAGACACTGTTGGAACAGTGGTCTTAAATTTAAATCATAGCTCCACCTGCTTTGAAAATAACAGATTTAGTAAAAAACACTGCACCAAAGCCACCCAACAGTCTGCCTTTCTCTGGTTGCCTATCACAGGCACAGCCCAGGGCTTAAGAGCTGATTTTCTAAAAAATGTTTCTAGAACAGTGTCTCAGGCACAGGGAAAACAGCTAAATGATCTGTCTTCATCTTTTCCTAGAACAAAAAGGGCATCAAAACCTCACTAGTGCTTTGTCAGACTATGTACAGATTCCCTCTGGAGAAGGGAATCATTAGCAGTGCTCACAGGTACATGACAGACCTCAGAGTGTTACCTGAGAAAACCCTTTTAAAGTGCAAAGGCTTTTTATGTCTCCTGGGGGTCTCTGCTGTCCCAGCACAGGTGCTGCTGTTCCCCTCCCTGAAATGCTCTTCCTTAGACCATCTTCCCCAGGCAGGAGGAGAGACTTGAATGTACAGGAGCTTGGTTTGTCCTAAAAGGTTGTTTTTTCTATTCTATTCCCAGTCTTCTGTGTTTTCAGACTCAGACAACAGTTTCTTTAGCTCCTGTGGACACAAGTGCTCACAGGAGTTTAAGGGAACATCACTGGTTATCATTAGCCAATATAAGTAAGGGGATCATGGTCTGGCACTGAAGCTTTTTCTTCTTTTTAACAGCTTATAACACATTTGAAGGAGACGTGAGCCCTGACTAACTCTAAGTGTGGGAAGACTTCACAACAAATAACTTGCTCTGGACTGTAATTGCTGATCTTGCAATGTTGGGAGGGTGGATTTTAATGCCAAATAAATACGATTTTAATGCCAAATAAATACAATTTTAATTTGTATTGTTGTTTTCAGTATTGGTGATCAATAAAATAATTGCTCTGTCTTGATATTTAATACCAAATATCAAAAAAATAAAAGAGGGATGTTATTATAGTGGTGTTATCTGGGTGAGTCATGTGGGAGGACTCAAGTTTCCTGACTGCTCAAGAAGATAGCCAGTTTGGCTTGCATACAGATGTAAAATGTTTTAAAAGAATAAGTTTGTGATTCAGGCCAGGAAAACATTATCACTCATAAATATATGGGAAGCTAACAGGAGTTGGTAATAAGGAATCCGTTTTCAGAGGCTGTTCTGGAAGATCTGCATGATTTGGGCAATCCTAGTTGTGACAAGAAAATGCAGATTGTGTCTATGTGCAGAGCTCCAATACAGCAGGTTTGTTCCTGTGTCTCTGCAAGCAGGATGGGTTTCTATTGCACTGTTGACAGGGAACACATACTTTGAGCTGATATTCATACTTTATGGATCCTTGAATTAACATTTGTATAATGAGGCAATACGGATCTCGTAAGCATCTTTCTGAGCAAGACTCTCCCTCAGATCTTTTTTAACTTAATGGTTTGGCTTTCTCAGAGACTCTGGACATGGGACCCTTTATGTAGCTGACTAATAGAACTGTCATTATTCCTTTCTGCTTTAAAGGAAACTCTGCATCATTCCTTTTTACATTCCAAGTAATTTTTAAAGCATAAAAGACAGATGGGTTACAGTCGTCCCTGTATTTTGAAAGGCTCTTGTTTTCACATAGAAACTGCTTCATGTTCTACTCTTGCTTCTCTGAACAGTAATGCACACTGAATGTGTGTTTGAAAGATCATCTGCTTCTGATTAGGAACAAGTGTCATGTATTCCAGCTCTTCTGGAGCTGAAATTTGGAGCTGCTTCTGTTTTATTTCCCTGAAGCTGACTGGACAATCCAGTCACACCAAGGCAATGTTTTGCCCATGCACCAGCTGATACAGCAACTGTAGCTGCCCTAGAGTGCTTAGTTAAGTGAAAGCACTGCTGGCTTATGGGCTGTGCATTAATGCAGATATATTAAAAACCTTCTGAAGATGTTGGCAGAATTCTCATATTGCTAAATGAAATACAAATGAAGGTTTAATTGCTAAATCTAGCTCTCTTCTGCATTATAAAGCCTTTTATTTGCTCTTAGTGTTGTAAGAGAAGTACTAGCATAGCATATTAAATTAATGTTTCTTCTGGAAGTTACAGTGGTAGTCTGTAAGTAGAGCTGCTCAAAAACTGTCTTGTAGAAGTTAATATTCAAAAGCTTTGCAGCAGAAGGTTTAACTCTGGGCTGCCCAACGTGCCTGGGCAGGAAATGGATGCGCTGCCATGCCTTCAGTGTCCTGAGCAGCGCCGCAGCAGTGGAGGGATTTCTTGTCCCAGGGCTGTGTTCAAGGCTGAAGAGTGGGCAGGCATGAACGGGAGGAGTGTCGAGGTCTCCATCTGCTGCCTGCTGAGGCACTGGGCAGCACAGCTGGCCGTGGAGAGTGCTGCAGACAGGGCATGTGCTCACACAGGGGTCAGCGGCACCCACGGACATGAGGCCTTTCTCCAAGGCTGAGCACACAGTACGCCTTGGAGACACTGAGCTTTAAAACTAGCCTAAATCGGTTTGTTTCATTTCCCCTAAGGGTCTGTTTAAGCAAATAGTGATTGAAGTGGAGATGGTGGCTGTGAAGGGTTGCTTTTGGAAAGAGTGAGTGTATGACTTGTTTTCTACACTCTTGGGTTTAGCACACATTAAACGATCCATTTGTAATTTCTTTTTCCTTTGAAGTGTATGCAGGACACTCCGTGCACTTTTGTTTAGATTTTTAAAACTGCAGGGCTTTAGAGAGTCTCTAAGGCCTTTGTGCCTGATCTTGATGAACGCAGTGCCCTTCCAAAGGAGAAAGCAGTGCAAGGCAGAAGCAGAAAGCACCACCATGGCTGTGTTTCAGTGCAGTACCTCACTGCTGTGTTCAGCTGCACAGCTGCAGTCACCTGGTTCTCCCGACTCCCTTATGTCTCCAGAAGTGCTTGGATTCCCCTCTTCGTTATCCTACTTCTCCACTTACTCCCTGCTACCTCCCCACACTCTTAACCCTATTTTTTCCTTCACTTCTACTTTCAAAGCTCCCAGGGCCATGCTGTGTAGACCAGAAGCTTGCTTTGAGGTCCTGGACCTTGTGTGGGTTAATGGGGATGCATTAAGGGGAGAAGGGAAAGAGCAGCCTCCTGAGTGGGGCACAGGCAGCTTGGCTGTGGAGGGAGAGGGGCAGTGAGAAATAGAAGCAGAGCTTCTAGGGGGGCTTTTAGCACAGTGTCCCCCACCCATCTCCTTCCTCCTTTGGTGAGCTCCTGCCTCAGCCTCCCTTGGGGGTACAGCTCACACACAGGCTTCTCTTTGCTTGTGGAAAGGGAGAGGTCATAGACCTTCCCTGCCTGGAGACCTGCTTTGACGTTATAGACTTTAAAAGTATATTTGTGTGAGGTGTCTGTCATGGTGTCAGCTGTGGAATACCTGTGGGACTGGGGTAAATCAGGGCTGGAGGGGTTTGGAAGGTAGAGAAACAGCGATGGCAAAAGAAAAACAATGTGTCTATTTTAAACTTGAATAGCAACTTGGATTTGTATAATTACAATGTTCAAGCAGAAAAGTAACACCACTCCAGGAATCAGTGTTACCTTGAAATAACAAAGTGACTTGGAGGAAGTTGTTAGTGGAATAGCTATAGGTCGCTTTGTCACAGAACCATGTCAGGAAATGGTTGATTCCAGTATGTAAAGAATTTCCCATTGGTGCCCAGTTCTGTTAACTTTTGAAAATCCCAGGTGAGACAGGTGGGATTGAGAGTCCAGAAAGCTGGATTTTATTCTCTGTGTGTGCCAGTTTTGATTTTACAAGTCATTGTCTCCACGGATAGAATTTTAATAGGTTTCTAGATCTTTTAATTAAGAACTAGTTGTAAAGCTCTCCCAGCTGTTATTTGAGTCCTGCATATAAAGTTTCAATAGCTTTGAGAGGTATGAATTTCCTTTTAAGAACTCTCCCTAAGCCTTTGTCCAGTATAATTGACACAGTACTTGTCCATTTGCCTATTACTTTGGTCCTTTATTATTGCTCCTGCTTACCAGCCCACATTAGATGGATGTTATCTGTACTGGTCCTTGTACTGGTCAAAGCTTCTTAATAAGATGCTGTCATTTGTGCTATCTTTTTGTTCTTTTGATGGTGGTGAGGTTTCAAAGTATTAGAATGTGTATTGTAGTGATTAGGTTATTATTTTATCTGTGAATTTCTTTTAAATTGCTGGGTGAATTATGGATGGTCCTAGTGAGTTCTTACAGTTTACTCTTTCAATTTATTCTGCAATAAAATGTCAGTTCATTTTTGGTCACGTTTTCAGCTGCATCACTCTTTCATCTGTGGAAACCTCCCAGCAAGATTCTGTACTAAATGTGCAAAAAGATCCATCTGGTTTTTGTACAGTCACTGTGCTTTCTGTGGGTAGTCCAGCTTGATCCCACAGACCTTGGCAGCCATCCTGCTCCTGATGTAATGATGAAGGTGTGTTAAAGATTATTGTAATGCTGCAATTTTGTCTACTTAAGTCTTTTGTGGCCTGTCATACTGTGTTTTTTACAGCTAACCTGCCATGGTGTATATTCCTTCCTGTTACATGCATATGCCATGCTCTTTTTTGATGCTGTTGTTGCTAATACCCTCTCCTAACCTGCCTTTCCAACACAATGGCTGTTTTGCTGTAAGCCTTTCAGCAGGGTTCTTTGAGGTGAGTGGTATATGCTCACCTTCTAGTATGCTGTGGTTACATAACATACTTGCCATACTTAGGCAAATTTGAAACTTGGTTTATTTTAACAAGCTTTCACAAGCTTTTAGTTACATCACCTTTGTAAAATCAAGTGGAATTTTTTAAAACTTTTGTCTACTTTAGAGATATTGAATCTTACTGTATCAGGGTGTCTCTTACAGACTGCCTTTTTGGTAGTAATATTCTTGATGAGGCCTTGACTCTGCTGTGACTGTGTCACAAGGTGGCTTTTTTTAGTGGGTCCCCTCTCTAGTCACTCCCTGAAATACAATCTGCAGATCAGATTTGTTACACAGCATGTCTGAAATAACAAAACCCTACCATTACTGCTGTTCTCCTCTGCTAGCAATCATTCCAGTTTCTGTGGGCACAACAGGGTTGCTCTTCTCAAACGAAAAAGATTAGATTGTCCTTAATAATGCATTTTTCCTGTATTTGAATGTGGAGACTAAGAGTTTTGTAGAGATTCTGTTTTACTTGTTGGTACATTTCAGCAAGTTCTGATAGGATTCTAAGATATTTGTGATACGATTTCTTGACATGATTCCTGTACTGACATGAGTTACGGCATTTTTTTAAATCCTTTATCTAGATGCTAAAGTACCAATAATTATCTCTTTTCTCCAAGTGTTTGATATTATTCAAAACATACTTACAGGTAGGTGTTGTAGTCTACCCATCTCCTTTTTAACCTTCTCAGCATTTGTATAGAAACATGTATTTGGTTGGGGTTTTTTGTCTTCTGCCTCTTTTGCAAAACACAGCTTCACCTTTGACTTTGGCCACTGCATTTTCTATGCTTGGGCCTGTAGACAGATGGGGAAAAGGAGACATCAAGTCTCCCCACCTGTGTCTCTTTCTCTGGGGGTTCTCAGCTTGTTTTGCAAGTGTCAATACTCAGATGAATTTTGCAGGCAGACTCTGATGAGTGTCTGTGCTTTATTATAGATTTATGTTATGGGAGTGGGTGACTCAAATTAATTTTGTTTCACTTGGCAGCTTAAATCTGCTCTTGAGTCAGTATTAGTTAATATTTTTGGTGATAGATTTTGAGCTTAGCTGCAGATGCAGAGGCTGAAGACTTGCCCCAAAACTCATAGAAGGCCATGGCCTTTGTGAGAAATGCTGTTTGTTAACAGCATTTGATACATTTTTTGGTACTATTCTGGTTTCACTTCAGAAATACAAGGCAAGTGATACAAGGACAAGTGGGAACTGCAGTATTTTTTGTGAGGAAAGAGAATGCTTCACTGGCTAGTGAAGGATAAGCCCCAAACAGTTAGGGTAAAATGTTTTTCCATGCTGCTTTGCTCTGGAAGCTTGCCCAAATCACTTCCCAAAATAATGGTAACTGTTAGTGTCAGTAATGTATCATGGAGAGAATAATGCAAACAAATCTTTAGTCTTGCTTTTGCAGTGGATGCCTAAAGCTGTATAATAAAATGGGATTTTGAGCAACAGCAGATTTTGGACTCCTGTGTCAGTCGCATCCCCTCCTTTCTCTCTTCACCAGATGCTGTTTTACAAGTATGTAACATTTTATGTGCAAGAAGAGAACAGCTGATTTATTACAGAAATGAAAGAATGTTAAACCTTCCACAGGACTGTAAGGACAGCCTTAGCACAAATACACCTAATCCTGATCTGATAATAGCAGGCAATGAGCTCACAACGTTCCATATTACATTAAAATTTCTGTAATCTAGTTGCAAACTGTTTTTCATTTAAATTTTGTTTGCCTAAGTTTATTACAGAAAGTAAAAATAACCCCTGCTCTGATAGCACCTGCAAGATAGATATTGCTCTATTTCTTTGTAAATAAAGGCCTGCATTTTATTACTATGAAAATTGCTCTCCCTCTGCCTTTGCACATCAGGCAATTTTCTGAAGCTTCTCTCAACAGGTATGTTATAATGGCTTTGTATGCTGGAAGGGTATGCCTTTTCTAAATATACATCTACAGATAATGAAGTACATTAAGGATGAGCACTGCACGGAACTGTGAAGGAAAAGCATACATGAACAATGTTCAAACCAGAGCTAAACTTTTAAACCCCTGTTCTAGCCACCCTAAAGGGAAAATGCCAGTGGAAACCTGAATCTTAAAAAGCCCACCCCAATGAAGTAGTCATCTAAATTTTACTTCAAGAACATCCATCACCTCATTCAGCTTGATGGAATGAAGCAGAACTATTCATGCCACTAGGATGATACTGTGTCTCATTTGTGGATTTGTATGAGTGGATGACAGTAGACCCTTCATAACTTAGGGAAGAGTTTGTTCCCATGAAGGTCAGTGTGGCTGCCAGCCCTTCTCCTCCTCACCCCTCAGCCAGCAATGCCTCTGGAATAGCAGTGATGGTGCTCAGCACCAGATTTGGTAGCCCAGCTACCGAGCACACAGGCCTGTGTCTTCTTATGTGGAGCAGCATTCCAAAGAATTTCTGTTTGGGTTGTAGTGCCAGGAAAGTATCTGGGGATACCATTGAATGGTATTTAATTACTGTGGTTAATAAGCAGTGGCTTCTGCATTTATATGTGTAGGGTGTGTAAGAATGTGTTTGCTTAGTGTATGTGAATCTGTGGTGTATTTATTTGTGGGATAAAGAGGCTGTTTGTCTTTTTAAGGAAAAATATTGTTGGTCTTATTTGGGAAAAATATTTATCTTATACGGGAAAATAGCTTAGATAAGACAGTATTAATTTTCATAAGATGGTATTTTAATAAGATAAACAAAAAATGTGACAGATTTAATATGTGTTTTATAACCAAATATTTTACATAATACTATTTTTCTTCTCTTTTTGGTACACTCTGGAGGCAGTCATGCATGGATTGTTAGAATAACATAAATTACTTGAAGTAACTCTGCCTTTATGTGAACATTTGCTATGCTTGTAAACTTGCATGCTTTTGTGTGTAGTGTTATACGCACTTCCATTTGCCAGCCACAAACAGATTTTAATTTTTGCAATTTACACACTTTTGCACTGTACATGAATGAGACTCTAGTCAGATTTAATTCTACACCCATTACTGAATGATAGTTTTTAGCATAGTAAGTCTTGATTTTCATATTCATCTCTCTGCTTTCTGAGGGGAAAGTGAAAGAACTGCTGACTGCATTCTGCCTGCAGAATGACAGCTTTGTGATAAACCCTACGAGGTTTAACCCAGTGCACGTGGCTCAAGAGAGCAGCTGGATCTTTACACCCTGCAGAGCCTTAGTGCTTTGGAGTATGTCTAGGCTAATGGAAGCATGTCCTGTTATAAACTAGCACTAAGCATAGTTAAATCAGAGAACAATTAAATTAAGGATAACATTACAGGAACCACCCGCACTCGCCATAGAGAGAAATTCTGAACCACTGCTGGGAAGTCCAGATGTGTTTCCTGGGAGATGGAACAGCAGATACTTGAACTGCTGCACAAGGCTGCTGTTTATCAGTCTCCTAAATGTCATTTCAGGGGGCTGTGGTAAATGGGGGGTGGTAACTACTGCTGTCTTAGGTGCTTTCAGGTAGCACCAGCCCAGAAAATATTTTCTTTCTAGGGCAGCTGTGCCACAACAGCTAATCAGTACTGTCTGCCAGGGTAAGGAAGAGCAAAATTTATTGGACTCAGACAGCCTTTGCTAGTGTTCATCATAAGAGGCTATTTGGGAAGCTAAACATTGCTGAAGTGAAAGGGGAGCTACTCTTCTGTGGTAGGAACTGTCTGGAGACAGAAAAGAGAGAAGGAATGAGGTGTCAATTTTCCACATGACAAAAGGTTAACAGCAGGGAGCCCTCAGGTACTCAGGTTAGATTCATGTGCTACAAGTTGAAGTCTCTGAGAAAGGGAAAATGGCAAAATGTGCGGGTAATGTAAATTGCTTGGGTCAGTCAAATCTAGGAATGCAAGCAGGACTTTCCAGAACTCAGCAATGCTACGTGAATGAGCATGAGTATAGCAAGCAGAAGCTCAACACTTCACAAATGTGAAGTGTTGCCTGTTTGCAGTGGTAGGAATGATTTTAATGATAGATGTCTGCTGTTAGTATTTAACAAAGTGTTGAAAAAAGAGTATGTTGTGTCCTTCTGGACACAGTTCACGAGGCTTGTTAAGAGTACATTAATAATGCCTTTGTGTAAATATCTTGCCTTTTATTCTTGAGTTTGTGGTGAATTCTAATTACCTATTACCAAGTAAGATTAGTTGAAGCAGAGATGGTTTGGAGTTTGCTGAGGAAAATGTTTAGGAGCATTTGATTCAAGGGACATGGAATTGATTTTAAAATGGCTTATTAAAATATTTTTATCCACAGCCCATAATTCATCTGTAGAACTTGCTGCCAGATTTCAATGATAGTAAGGTTTTAGTGGAAATTCTGTATAAAAAGATTTCATTTCTAAGTGTATAATGAGAACACTTACAGGTATGTTATTTGAAGTATAATATGTGATCTACATTCCTGCATGGGTATGTTAAGGGCTAAGACATCATTTTCTAACTATTGTAAGCTGTCTTTTTGCTTCTGGGGGCTTTTTTTGGTAAGTATTTGTTTCTACTTGTTATATACAGGTTTCTCTCAGTCAGAAAGCCTGCTAGGCATGTCTGATATGACATTTCCTACTGTGACTGTGACATCCTTGGTTCAGGAGAAAGCACAAACAGTTCAGTGCCCTCTGTAGGAATTCCTTCCTTTGTGAGGTGTTGCAGTTGTCTGTGCTGATGCAAATACATCCTCGCAGTCAGGGCAGGTTATTGTATCATGCATCATCATGATCTGAGCTTTTTAAACAGAGGCACAATGGAATGAAAACAGTTTTCCTGTTGGCATCTGTTCTGGTTTGATTCTGAGTTTCTCCAGGGCCACCTGTCATTAGTATTCCAGCTCCTTTGTGATGCTAGTGGGGTCACCAGAAGTTGGATCAGAACTTTCAACCTGTAAAACACAGTTTATACCCACTCCTCACACGCCATCATGGGGAAAAGCAGCCTTTGGCAGTCTGACCCCATCTGTCAGTGACCTACATCTGAATGTAGGAGAACTCTCCTGGGCTGCTGCTGCTGTGGAGGATGTGGGGTGCAGGATGGAGTAGCACATTCCTTGATGTAGTCCAGTTTTGGACACATCTTTCATTTCCACATGTGTTATTAGTGGTGGAGTGTAGTGGTGATGTGGTCATTACCAGGTGGATCACTGCTTCTTTTTATTTCAGCTGGATTTCATCAGTTTATCATAGGCAGGCATGGTCAGTGCTGCTTGCTGGTGCTGTATAAACACTGGGATAAAAGTGGGTTGTGTTTTAAGGCTGGGTTTCTTTTAAATGATTACCACAGCATCAATATGCTTTCGCTAAGTCATCTTGAGAAGGACAAATACGGTTAAGCAATGAAACTGAATTTTGCCTAGCACTATGAATACGAAGTTATTATTTCCACTGACATAAATTAAAAAGCTTATTAATAATAGATTGTTAAATGGGAAGTATAAAATCTGATTTTAGTCCATTTCTTAATTTTCAGAAAGTTCTCATCTGAATAGACATTCCCAATAATAATTTCCCAGCCTTGTGACTGTACATAACTCTCTGAGCAATCAGATTAGGAGCCACTTTAGAAAAAACAGCCATAATTCAGCAAGTGGAATTAAGTCTTTTAAAACTAGTAAAATGAAACCCTGTATTTGTTATGGTGGTGATGATTGCTGGTATGAATCTTCTGAGGGTTCTGGCTTGTTTATTTTGTTGGCGGTGATACAATGCTTTTCCATGCAGTGTTGTTCTGCTGTCAGGCATTATGTTTCCCCAAAGTTCTCTAGGCCACCATCATCTGTTTAATATTTGACACTGGAGGAAGAGACCCTGCCAAACCACAACAGGCTATGTGGTGATTATAAGCGCTGAGTAATTGTGTTTTATGGTTTGACAGGCTATAGGTTTCAAGCAACATTTGTGAAAGTGTTATGGGATTAAGGTTATATTTTAGTTTAGGAAATTCTATAGCTTTCTAAATTTGGGTGGAGGTGTCTGGGGTTGCTCCCTTGCTGCTGCATAATGCTGTGCTCTCATTTCACATGACTCATGGCTTCACTTTCTTTATGAGTAAGAAAACAATCAGTAAAATAATGGCTGTGGGAAGCTGAGCATCTGCTCCCAGTGCTGCCATGGCCTGAAAAGAACCCCACATCAGGTGTCTGGCCTGTAGAAATGGCACTGATAACGTCTTGCAAAGTGTTTCGAGACTCTCTAATGAAAGATGCCTCAGCATTTTTGATGTTGAGATACTTTAAAGAGTGACATTTATTTCTAACTAGAGCTAATGAATTCTATTGTTGAAGCAGTTGAGGAGAAATGTTACGATCTTTAATTTATTAATTGATAGATAACTGACTTGATGAGCTGTTTATTTCCAATTTGGAATTACTGGAAAATGAATTTTTTTTCCCATATTTGATACTAAAACTCCACATAAGGAGAATATTTTCCAAGTTGATGGCTTTGATTTCTGCATTCACCAAGCAAAGCACTGAAAGAGAAGAGATGAAGAATTCCTGTAGAGGATATAATCTGGAAGAAATCTTTATGTCCCTACATACTAAGTTCTGAAAACATAAACAAATTGAAGGTTAGCAAAGTTCACAACAGATATTTGGCTCACTGGGGGACTGACTTGACTTGAAAAAGTGAAAATAATTTGGTGGTTTTTGGCCTCCTTTGGTTTGGGAGGAAGTGGTGGGCATGCCCTGTCTCAGCAGCAGCACAGTGCAGCATGTGGGAACACTGCCTGCATCCTTTGCCAGCCCTTCCCACCTGGAGCAGAAAGCACCAGAATGACAGTAGTCAAGTAGTACAAGGCTTACAGGAACCATTACTGGAAGCCAGCAACCTCAAAACAGAAAAACCCAGCCCTTTTGATGCTGTGTGTTAGGTCAAGGCTCTTTTCCCTGGGGAGAGTCTGGGACAAGACACGAAGTGTATTATTATCTGTTTTTCACCTACAGGTCAAGATGGCCTGAACTCCCTGACCCTGATTTGTAGGAGATGTAAAGAATCGATGGTGCCACCTTCCTTTCCACTGCAAAGTGGCCTGCTGCCTCTCTTGTACAGTTTTGCTGTGTAAGGAACTAATGGCTATTATTTGTTCAGTCAAGCCTTTGATAAATAGAATGCAAAAAGGGCTGTTTATGATGAAACCATCCTTCTCTGCAGTGCTGCCTTACCTTGCACAGACTTTAAGTTTTATAAATCTTAAATGCAATGATTCTCTAAGTTGAATAAGGACCCCAGTTTTAACAAGAATAATGCTGCGTGTCTGCTTAGTGTAATGCATGTGTGTGAGGGAGCAGGTGAGGTGCAGCTGTTTGTGCTCCTGTGCAGCTCCTCAGCAGGAGCAGCGCTGTGTCCCAGCTCCTGCAGCCGGGCCCTGGTGCTCTTTGGAGCGGGGTGGCTGCTGTGGGAAGGGCACACTCAGCTGCCTTATTCTGGGAACAGAAGGCTGTGCTGGAAAGCTGATGCTGGGGTGAGTGCAGTCACCACAAGTCAAGCTTATTTGGTGAGGAAGTTCTTAATGCTAAGGCCTGTTGTCAGTATGACACCACTGTGGTATTCCATGCCAGTGATTTACAAACTGCAGCGAATGGGAGTCTGTGGAATTCAGCTCACCTTTGGGAATGCTCTGCTGTATGAACGATGTATGAGGGGTAAACTTCCTGAAACACCCTCATGACTTCATGGTAACCATACCCCCAAAGGCCTCAAGCCAGTGGGTTCTCACTAAGCTTTGTCTTGGGATTTTGTGGCACACTTACCCTTTGGTAGGTGTTTTTGTCTTGCGTTTCTGCTTTTGTCTTGAGTTTCAATGGACCAATCTGAGTCAAAGAAAAGGGAAGCTTGAAGGTACAAGAGGGATTTCCTGCTTTTTAATAGCAATAGGGTTTTCTGCTGGATTCATATGGGTGGTAGAAACAAAGATAAGAATGTGCTGTCCTAGCCATCCCTCCAGCTGTGATTCATCTTGTCCACTGACAAGAAATTCAGGGTTTGGAAGACAGTCAGGTGTTGCCTATTCAGTGTGACTTTTTAGGAACTTGCTAAACTGGCCGCTGTCAATCCAGGAGGTATTTCTTTGTTACAAAAGCAGAAAGCATCTCTGGTGCATTTACTTCAACTTGAGAAAAAAATTATTACATCCCTAGTAATAAATTTTGCATTAGAACTGGGAGAAATGACATGGGGACTCAGGAAAAGCTCTTTTAACTTATGCTAAACATTTGGTGCTTTGCTGTATTTTACTCCAGTCTCAACTTTGCAGCCCTGAAGGCTGTAAGCCTGAAACTAAACTCCTGAAATTATAAAAGCATAAAATAAAGTGAAGGTTAATGGTCACTGGCTCCTTTCCCACAGGCTCTGCAAGCTTTGGTATGTGGAACACTAACAGAATAGGAAGACATAAGGCAGTTGTATATTGTTGTTCTTGCAGTCAGTGTTAGTACTGTCAAGCAAAACAACACTTCCTAAAAAATAACACACCTGCACTGACAGTTATCCTGGGCAAGCTGCTCTTGGAGACCCTGGGACAAGCACTGCTTTGTCCATTACACACTCTTAAACTGAATGAAACTAGCAGAAGGGGCATGTGCCATGATTCTTCCCTGACCTGTGTTGCTTCAGGGGCATACAAAGAATGTAAAGGTGTTTGCTGAGGTTATCAGACGGCCCTCAACTCCCTTTCAGTAGGGTTCTTCCAGTATCCTTTTGCAAGAGGAGCTCTAATGAATTTGCCCATTGGAAAGAAAAATATGGCTTTAGACAACAGCTTCTTTTCAGGTATTTTGGGAGGCGGCTCGTGGGAAAGGTAAATGTAAAGCAGATGAGACCTCACGTGTAACCTTTTTCAGAAGGATGCAAGAGTTACCAGCTTACTGGAGACTTCCAATACTGCTTGGAAAAGGTGCAAAGGCCAACCTAGTGAAGGTATTTGACTAGAGGTTTTGAGTTAGGGTATGAGTCAGGGAATCACGGAATGGGTAGGGTTGGAAAAGCCTTGAAGACCCTCTCTTTCCACCCCCCTGCATGGGCAGGAACACCTTCCACTGAACCAGGTTGCTCACAGCCCTATCCAACCTGACCTTGAAATAGAGGATCATTTTAGAGTATTGTCAGAAATTATCTGGGGGAATGACCAGCTGCTCTGTAACTGACTCAGATACAGTCAGAGCTGGAACTGAACTGAAGGTGATTAAGTTTCAGGTGTCTGTCCACATGTTTTGCCATTATTGGCTAAGTGAACTTTGTAATTATCACAGCAATTTTTATAATGTATAACAAAAACAGGGAAGGGCCATGTTTTCAAGTAACTGGTTGACTGGTTGACTTTAAGGCATTCCTTTCTTCCAGGCTGTTTTCCAAACAGTTTAATGCCTGTACATCATCACAAATTTGCAAACCCCCTCTTTCTCTCACTGGCATTAGCATGCAGCACCACTGCAGTGTGTTAGCAAATGCTACATAGCAGGTGGATTTCCACAGAATTTCAGTCCTGCTCCATCTACTGCCCGGCACAGGTTTCCATCAGCTCCTGCACTTCCCTGCTTACTCTTTGCCTTCAAAGCTGTTAATTCATTCAATAAAATTGGACATACAGATGTATGCTGGAAAAAACATGTGACAGTCTCTGTGTTTTCTTTGTGTTGGGGATGCAGAGAAGTGGAAGAGGAAGCATTAAATTGTATAAAGTAGGCATTAAATTGAAAGAAGGTGCAGGTAAGGGGCATAGGGTACACATACTCAGAAAAAATCTCTACAAAAAAGTGTTTTATTTGAAACCTTTTACAAAGGGGAAGACTTGTTCTAGAGTGTAGATTTTAAATCTTTGATTAAATCCTGAAACAGCGCTATTAAATAGACAGGAAGTGTTCTGTGGTACTGAGGAAAAGGGATCATGGGTTATCCATGTTCTAAGAGCCTGTTAAAACCATGTATTCTAATGAACCCATCAGTCCAAGGAATGCTGGCTATACACTGCAGCATCCCTGCCTGCCTGGAAAACTGTCCCATTGATACACAGAGCACTTCTATTTGCACAGGCCTTTTAAAGTACATTTAAAAAAATTCATTTGGGAGAGATTAATTAATAATTAAGCTAGTGTGGGATTAATCTTAGGCAAAACTGCTTCCTTTTTGCAGTGTAATGAAGTGTCTTGACTGTCATATCCATATAGTGACCTAATAAAGCACTGATTCCAAAAATTCAATTCTCTGTAGCTAATCAGCATCCTGTTACAGCAGGGGTATAATTTCAGATAGCTTTTGTTTTCTCATGCATAATAATTTTTGAACATTATGTTAATTTTCACTAGAAGTTGATGGGATAGGGTTCTTGTAGAGGGTACAAATATTCCCAACTGCTTTATTTTATTTTTTTTTTCATCGTGTTTGAGCATGAATCACTTCCCTGTACCTCACTTTATTTACTTGATCAATGAGTCTTCTTTACTGGGGGAAGCAATTTAAAACTATTCTGAAAATGTCTCTAACATTTCTTTGTTCCTGGAAGCTCACTTGCTGCTGGAGCTGAAGTTGTAAACAAGGCTTTACAGGGGCACAACTCGGTAGAGATTCAAGGGTATCTGGTACATACAAATGTAGCTCTTGGATTTTCTTTTTCTTTTTGTGAAATAGCTAATCAAGTGAGGAGAGGAGCTCAGACTGAAGGAAAGAAAGGGACTAGACTGGGAGAGAGAAATCTAAGAAAGAAATAAAATCATGATATTTTTCCTTTCAGTGAGAACTAAGCCTGATCTACGGTTTCTGCAATTGGGAATTTCCCTTAATAACCCTCCTTAAGGTTATAAGCAGACACAGAAAATCCTGTAGTCTGTGGAAAGGATGAAAATTCATGAATCCTGATGTTACTAAATTGAAATTAAATTTGCAAGTTTTGGATAACAGGGATATATTCCTTTAACTCTCATGTTCTCCCCCATCCTGCTGTAGTACATCCTTAGTTCTGTAAATCTCTCCAATGCTCTTACGAGCTGATTCTAATAGGGGATCTATCAAAATTCATTATTAAAATTCATAAGCCCAGGCATGCTGTGCAGTCAGCCATTAGTGTTCATACTGATTGATAAATTAAAATGCCAGAAAGTTAAGCTAAAATACCATTCTGACAGTACCCCCTACTTCAGGCCTTTTCACCAGCTCTTCTGGGAGCCTCTGGGTTAGGGAGGAAGGGCATCCATCTCTCTTGGAGGTGCCTGTCAAGCCCCACTTATGTACACGAGCACATTTACAAGCAAACAAGATTATTTTGGTATCTTTCTTTGTTCATATTGGGGTGTTGACATAAATGTGGGACGCTTTCAGAATATGCACTGGGTGGAAATAATGAGTACTTGTAATAAATTCTCACTGCAGAGTCTGTAGGAGCATTTTCTTTTCATCATCTCATTAACGACTTAGAGCCATTAACAGCTTAAGGTGCTGAGTAAGGATTTACATTTAATTTAAGGCTTCTGTTCTTAGCTGACAAAATGTATTTTACACACTTGATGGATGTAATTAGTGTGATGAGGCTTTAAAAGAAATTGGCTTGGTTAAATTTAGAATTTGCCATGTCAGTTTATACATGAAGCCAGAGCATACATATCAGTAGTTCTGTGGCTTTGGAAAAATGCATTTTATTAATATTACTGATATATAGATGTTTTTAATTTATGATACCGATACAGTCCAAATCCAACATGCTTTCAGATTGGACAGTGCAATCCATTATGTTATGATTTCAAATTCTCTTTTACTGCTCTTGCACAACAGAACTTACCATTATGTGCTATGGCTGCAGAGCAGCTATCCTTTGGATAACAAGGAATTGTGCATGGCTGCCTAAGTTCCTGTGCTTTACTAAACTTTCATAAAAGCAGGCCTCCATGGAAACTGCTGGACTTCAGTCCCTGCAAACTGAAGGCAGCTGCACTGCACTCACAGTCCCTTTTCCCTGCAATGTTACTGCTTTCTGCTCAGCCTGGCTCAGTGCTCAGGATTCTCATGTGGAACGTATTCCCTCCTATCCTCTGCGATTGTTACTTGCTCACTACAAAAATGGACCTCTGGTTTGTGCTGCCAGCGTCAGCAGGGATGGGTAGAAGGTACTGTCCAGTGTTGTGTGCTTGAAGTAAATCTGTTCTTTAATGAAGGACAAGTTTCTGTCTGGTAATTGGAGCTTCTAAACCCGTGTAATAATATTGCTGGGTTTTGCTGCAGGCCTGCATTTTGTATCAGTAACGTAACCTGGGAAGTGTTGTTGAAGATAGATTAAAGTAGAGACAAACTAAACATTTAGTCCCCAAAGCAGAGAGCCTGTTTGTGCCAGGTAAAAGTAAACCTTAGGGGGAGTTCCCAGAGATGGGTTTGCATCCCTGTCTGGAGGGACCCTGTGTTGGAAGGAGGACAGGGAGGGTATCACACTGTGAGTCACAGCTGTGAGAGCGCATGGGATGAATTTCCCAGTTGGAAATCGCTGTGGTGTGCACAGTGGATGTGTCTGGGTAGCTGAGGGTGTTGCAGGAGAAGCTGGGTGCTCTGGAGCAGGGTAGGATGAAGCTGCACTGCTCTGAGGAAATGACTCATAGCTCAGATGGTTGCCAGGCTGATGCTGGCATCTGAAAGTGTCAGATTACACGTAACAGTGTACTGCTAACAAAAATCTGATGTGCTGGAATTATGCTGCATTACTTGATGTTACTCTCTTTTGAAGAGGAAAAGATGATCCTTTTCTCATACTTTGACTAAGTGTTTTTGTATAAGACTGTCATAATTACTATGATTGTTATTAGCGAGGAATATGGGGAATAAACTCTTCTGGCTAAAAAAACCCAGACTTGAGAATCTGGTAGCTGTTTTTTAAAGTGAACCATAGTTGATTATTTTCTGAGGTGAGTTCACTGTAGCTGCGTTCCAGGAATTAGTGTCATTCCTTTTTGCAGTAGGTCAGAAGGCAGTTCCCCAGGTAACAGCACCCTTTTTCAACATGCAGCCCTCCCCGTGTTACTGAGGTAGGTCTGCCCCATCTGCACCTCACTGAGGTACCACTGCTCCCTTTCCCTTGCAAGAGAATTTGCCAAAATCCCTGGGGATGTAATTTTTTAGGGTAGCTTCATGGAGCTGGCCAGAGCACTTTGTAGACCCTTGAGTCTTGTTCAAATGTCCAGTTCTGGGGAGAAATGGAGAGGAGATAATGTTTTGTAACAAAGGTTAAGTGCTCAACTGGTGCGACAGATGGGTGAGATTTGGATGTTTAAATTCACATTTGCAGGTTTGAAATCCTTTGCTACAGTCTGTTTTAAAATAAACAGGATAATCTATAGGAGACCGAAAAGAGTTACAGCACACTAATTAAGAGGAGGTCTGAAGTGCTTTTCTGTTTGACTCCAGTCTGCTTTTTGTAAACTGTGTTCCCTTTCTGTGCTTTTATCACCTGCAGCTTTTGTACAACTCAGCACAGGCCAATAGATGCCTCTGCAATGTTAAACAATGCATTTTAATGAAGAAAAGCAAACAAGACAGTGTGTATGCTAGAATATACATTATGAAGTCTGTATTTTTGGAAGAAGGAATCCATTTATGATGGTTGTGTTTTCAGTGTATTTGTATTACTAATGTATTACTATTGCTTATTACCTACACTGGAGTGTTCAGTCTTCCCAGCTCCTTCATCTACAGCTGTTTGTAATCCTGAGGGCAGGGAAGGGAACAAGTGCCAAGGCACTGCCTTGGGGTGCCAGCTTTCACTGGAGATCCTGGCTCGTACCTTTGAATGTTTGGTGCACCTTTTCTCCCCTGACTTAGAGCTGAACCAGGAAGGGAATGGTAATCTCATTACATTGGTTTGGAGTCTATTTTTGAGTTTTGCAGCCTTTAAGGAACTGGAAAATACAAATGCCCAAAAAATCAGAACCATGAATTCCACAGTGCTAACTACTACTGCTACTTAGTAGACACTAAGTAAAGAACTGGCATGCAAACATTCAGTAAGTTGTTCCTGACCATAAAGGGCACATGTAAGAGCCAACAGCACAAGCTAGGATTTGCCATGAAGCTCAAAATAAACTCCAGGAGGATGTGCTCAGCTAGAATAGCGTACATGTTACCTATTAGCAGTATCTTACCATTTCTACAGGTGTTGGAAATAATCACGTAAGAAACAACAAAAGTAAGATGGAATATGTTTAGGTTTTTTCCAATACCAGCTCAGTCCCACAGCTTTGGAAATAATGTCTTACATTATAGAAAAATATTTTCTTCCTTTCATTTAGTAAGGTATGAAAGAAAAGAGTAGTTTTTTGTTTGATGTCTAAAGAGGCCCAGAACCTGACAGTAGCAACTTAAAAAAAAAAAAAAGTTTAAAATACTTCCAAGAGATGCAGAAATGTTTATTTGACATTCCATTTCTATCTATCTATCTATCTATCTATCTATCTATCTATCTATCTATCTATCTATCTATCATTTTGTGTCTTTTAAATTCAGTTTTTTAAGTTCTGGAAAAGCTGAATGACCCTTCCTGACTTTTTACCAGTGCTGTAACCCACATGCAGTCCTTTCCCTGAGTTTTTTTCTTCTTTCCATCTCTCAGTATAATTATGGACATGAACAGAGGTGCCCATGAAAATGCAGTGTTTTCTTAGAGTTAGTACACCATGCTATAGGGCAGAGTGCCAGTATAACCCGTGGCAAGTGCAGGGGCTACTGCTGGATTTCGGGTGAAAGTAACCAATAAAGGCTGAGTTCATGGTGGCAGCTTCTGCAGCTGCTGCCACTATCACTGCAGTTAGGTTTGCTTTCTTCTGGCATTAAAGAATTAGGGTCCTGAGAGACTGACCTAGCTAGTTAGTGGCTTTGTTAGTTTGGAGAGGAAATGGATTTGCACACAGAACTGAGCAGGTGATTTCCTCTCAGTGATGTAGTGAAGCACTAAACCTTGTGGTGCATTTCTGTCCTGGTTTGGGGGGTAAGTAGGTAAGTAATTAAGATATTTTATTTGTCATGTGTCCTTGCAATGTATTGGACTTTGGCTGTCACAAAATGCTGGGAAAATTAACAAGGTTAAAGTGTTATTATGAAGTCATACATGATCTCAGTGCTGGTGTTGGAAAAACAGAAATTCAGCCTTCAGGCAGAAGTGTAAACTGTGATGCATAGGCAGTGTGTTGGTCATGAACAAAGGAAGGGAATGGCTTTAGTGGTTAAGAGGACACGTGAGGGGTTTTTGGAGGACTTTTTTTCAAGGTTACACTTTCAGTCATTCACTTGCTTTTTGGCAAACAGAAGAGTTTGTGGGAAACAGCAACAAACAGTAAGTAAAGAATGAAACATTTTGTTTTGTTAAAGAGTTTGGTTGATTTTACTGATGAAGAATCTTAAACTTCTGAGTTTTCACATGAATATCTAATATTTCCTGTAATAATATCAGTAGGTCATTAAGCTCTGTAGGAAGAAGTTAATAAATAGGAATTAACTAGCCCTTTGCCCCTTCTCAGTAAACAATGCTTATTCTTACATTACCATGCCAGTGGTGGGGTCATTATGGTATAACAGCGTGAGCAAGACAAGACTTGCAGGGAGATGTGATTTCTGTGATGGACTGGATGCATAAAAAGCTACTGCCTACTTGCAAATCTTTTTTCATTCTTGCTTTTATGATGTTTGTGCTTGTTCCAGATGAGATTTGCAGGTTCTCTGGTAGGTAAAATGTTGGCTATCATCTCACAGCTAATTGTCCCAGAGGGTCTTGGATAAAATCCTTTTAATTACATTATGACCTCCTTGGTGATGTGTTCATAGCTCTTGAGCTCAGTCTCGTTTTACTGCTTGTGTGCCCTACTGTGTTCTGTTGGTGATGATGCCAGGGAAGAGTTTGGCTGTAACCCTGAGAATCACACCAAATCAAAAATTCTGTCCCACTGTGATGACACCCACTCGCCAAAGCCTTGCTAGGAATGAAAAGCAAAACACTGGCACATGGACTGATAGGTGACTTCCCAATGCACCTGAAGATATCAAAAGTTAGAACTACAACTGAATTTCCTCTGGTGTGGAGTGAAATGAGTTCCTGTGCACTTCTTAAGGGCAGTGAAATCTGAATCTTACCAACAGAGCTGTAACCCCGAGTTCATTGTCTTCTCTCCTTCACTGTGCTTTAGGATCATACCAGTAACATTGGCACAGAGTTACTGAGACCTGGTGTAGTCACAGGAAAATGTTCCAGGGGTTTTGCCCAAGCAAATATGCTGCATATTCATGTCATATTTGCCACTGTCTAACCTTACTATTGTTTGTGAATTTGATCTTGCATCATTTGCTTCTTGTCTCTTTGGACATTGTGTGTTTTTGAGAGGAAGTTCTTTACTTTGACTTGTTCCCAGGTATTGAGTTGCCCTTCTTTTAATGTCTAATAATATCTTTCTCTCATTATTATAAACTAAAAAAAAAATGTTTTAGTCTTCTGTTGTTAGGAGGTTGAATGAGTTGTTTGTGGCCTGAGTTTATTTTCTAGTCTAGTAAAGTGGTGTTTTATAAATAATAAGTTCTAAACCAGTGGCCACAAACTTGTTAGAGCTCCTACCCTTGCTTACTTGTATACTCCTTGCCTTTTTCTGGCAGTAGTGGCTTACACACTGGATAGACCATTTCCTGCCAGCTTTCATCTACTCTTATTTTCTCCATGTGTTCACTACATGCAGGTTATGGCTCCTGTACACAGATCCAGTTCAGTACTCAATATGTTGCAAGGGTTTGATGTTTCTCCTGTGTGATACAGAAGGATGCAAAGGGAAAAGGGAAACACATCTCTGTGTGAATTGATTTATGCAGGAGATACCTGTGATAAAGCTCCCTACCCACTGGATGTCACTATTGTTCCACAGAAATTCATCCATGGAATATTTATCTAGCATTGAGGGCTGACAGCAAAGACCATTTGCTTGCAGCAAACTGAAAATTTCTAATTGCATTTGCAGGAATATTGTACATTTATGTTCATTTTGCAATTGAATTTTATATCAAGGTTCACCATTTCATAGTAATAAGAAAAGAGAGCATTGCCAAACCTTCAGCTGTGATGACTCTGGAAGTGCAGATAGTGAGTCATGAAAACCAACCAGCAGAGAAGCTTGCAGTCATACTCAAGCCACTTGTTCTCATTATTATTCTCTTACTCTGCAGTTGCTGGAGGTGATCTCAACATAGTGAATGAACATTACCAGTCTCCTCCAATTTGCTTACTACATTAGTTATTTTGTTTTCCCAGAGATGTGCATTCTGTGTGGTGTGTTACTGTGAAATACCACTTGAATATTCCAAGGACTGGGCTGCTGAGAGGCCAAGCAATCCACTGGTGAGGAGGATATCTTGGTGTGAGGGAACTGGATTACACTCCCAGTACTCAGCTGCTGTGTGATCCAGCAAATTACCTCAAATCTCTCATGGCTGTTTGCCATGATCTCTCTGTGTCTCACAGAGAAGGTCCTGACTGACCTTAAAATTTTTGGGGTGCTACAAGAAAATGAAGCAGTCTGGTGATTCCATCTAACTTTTGTCTCAAGGTTGCCTAAATACATGAAGATGTAAACCAATGAAAATGACAATGGGTATGGAAGAATCCTGCACTCTGTCTGCAGCTTGAAAAGCCCTGGTCTTCAGTAGTAGCCCCAGAATACCATGCATGTCTCAGGAAAAGGAATAGTAAATGACTAAAAATCCCAAAAAAATACAAGGAAAAAAAAATTAAGAGGTACGAACATCTTTAAGACCCATTGCTGCTCTCCTAAAATTGGAATATGTAGGTGATATCAGCTCCATTAAGGAGGAGCCAGGTCATTGGAGGCACTCAGTCACATCTCCTTCCTCAACTTAGTGCCTAAAATGCTTGTGTGAAGGCTCACAGGTTTGTGAGAGCATCATAGCTGCTGTGGCTCTTACTTGACATCCTCTGAGGATTGCTTGGCATCACTCCAACAAGGTTTTAACAGTTTTGTGAGAGACTGGCACCAAACTATCCAAAAAGCAAGACAAGGTGGGATCAAGATTTTAGATACTGGAGAGAAGCAAAGGAGAAATTTCTTTGCTGGAACCTTTGAGGCTTCAGCACTTCATTTGTATTCAGGAGAAGGGCAGCCTTTTGCAGGGACTAAAAGTTGCTCAGCTAAGACCAAGTCATTCCCACAAGATTATTAGAATTTGTGACTCTGGTGGCCTTGCCACCCAAAACAAGTCACTTCTGGAATGTTTCCTTTGACAGTGGTGAGGCTCAGTTTGGCTGAGTTCATGTGGGTTTTGCCCACATCAAAACATGGAGTTCATAATGGGTTTTAAGGTGCTGTGGAGCTAGTTCAAAATTATTTCTAAACCATAGGCACTAGGGTGGGATTTAAAACCTCGGCTCATGGGACTTGGGCTGTGCAAGAAGGTTCAGAGTTACACCGGGGGTGGTTTTTGTGTAGTGGCTGCATTATCAGTGACAATGGCAGCAATTACACATTGACCCCTATGTGTTTGGAAATACCTGCAGCTGGAGTTTCCATGCCATGAATCAGTTAGCTGATCTGAGCATGTCTGTGCATGAGTATAGATGCTGGATTTTTACTATATTTTTGTTATCCATCCATGATTAATGGCAGACTGGCCTTATTTTCTTTTTCATGCCTATAATTGATTATTTTTCAAAGGATTTTTCAAAGGATAGTTCTGCTGGTATCACTTTCTGAAGGAGGTTGTGGATTGGTTCTTTCTGAGTAGTTACGTTTAGAACAAGGCATTAAAGAAACACAAAAGAAAGCATATTAAGTCCAGCTCTATTATAGACAACTCCCACAATCACAGTCCATTAAGAGGTTTTAGAAGATGTATTGAATATTTTTGAATAACAAAAATTCTAAAGTAATAGCATGAAATTATTTTCTGATTGCAGTTAGCACTTGTAAAATGAAATATAAAAACTTAATTTTATTTTTATGTGTATTTATATTTGTACACACACACCTACACCTGTGTGTGTGTGTGTCTGTATGTATGAATGTATAGATGAACATCCATATGTTTTGGGCAAATCTCTTGTGTTTTGGCTGTGCCTAATGTTAGTCACCACTGCAGAGATGAAAGCCTCTGAAATACAAGGATGGTTCTTAACATGAAGTTTATAGCAAACTCTGATGCTTCAGTAGAGGGATAACCAAGACATGCTGGTAGAAAACTGAATAGTAGCTAAGATAATTAAATGTGTATTGACTTTTTAATAGCTACTTCCAAGGTGCAGCTCAGGTACAGCTCTGCTGTGCTGCTGAAGTGTCTCAAGCACTTGCACTGTTCATGGTGTGGGGTCCTGGTGCTCAGGGAAATGGGGTCTCTCTTGCAGGGCTCAGTACAGTCTCAAGCTTCCACCCTCAGCTATTTCCCCACAATAGTCCTTAAAAATGAGAATGGTTTCATTCCCTGAAAAAAAAACCCAGCCCAAACCCCTTCAAGTGTATTAGTTCTTTTAAGAGATGTTTCTAGCTTTGTTTTCATTGTATTGAGCATGTTTCAAGGTGATTGGCTGTGATTGGGTGTTTTCCAGTAACAATTCAGGAGAACCTTCTGTTAAGGTTTTGCTCTTTCTAATCTGCTGCAGTGAAACTGCCTTGTAGAAATATTCCTTCCCAAGTGATTGAAGATGTGCAGTTTACAAAGCCAAATCAAGTGCAAAATAGAGATAATTAAATTACTGACTTTTATAAAGGTGCTGCTGTATTATTTCATACCTTCCCTTCCTGATAATCAAAATAAGAGGTATGATTTATTTGCAAATATGGGGGGTATTACAGTCTTCTGCAGCCAACAAAATAGATGATTTTGGGAGAAGGAAGGCAGGGAATAGCTGGGTTACAAATCTGTAGTTTGCCCAGAACCACTGCTGTATGACTAGACATTAAAACTGAGTATCTGTGAATTCTGTAATGACATTAGGGTTTTGGTAAGAGGAAAATTATTTTTCTCTGTTTTGTGTGAAAGGATTTTTGGGTGCACTCCTCTCTCTCACATCAGTGAGTAACCAGTTTTCTCTGAAAGCTCTTTGCAGCTGTAGTATGTCTAAAATGCAGTGTTTGGCATTTTAAGTGATGAAGCCTTATTTAGTTAGTAGAAGGATACTGTGCAAAACATAACACACAACCTTAGCAAGCCTAGCCCAGCAAATAAACAGAAATAGAAGAAAATGATGGATTTTAATGGTTTCCTCAGCTACATTATTGCCTTTGACAGTTTGAAAAGAGAATTCCTAATGAGAGCTGAAACAAATGTGTGCAGGAAGTGGTCTTGCTTTTGCTGCTGCACATTTGAGTTCCTCTAATTGCATCAATAAGGAATTTCTGCTCCTCATCTAATGAATGCCTTTTGACTATTTTCTGAAAGGCAACTGGATGTGGGGATAAACACTGGCACCTTTTATATGAAGTCACATAAACAGGTTTCAATTGCTAGCTATCAGCCCTAGCAACACTGTGTTATAATGCAGTACAGTAAATCCCACTGTACCTTTTTATTTTTCATTTTTTATTAAGCCTAGGTTTCCCTCTGCTTTGCCTCTGGTGTGATACTTAAGGGTGCTTTTTAGTCTGTCTTGTGTTGGGCAGCAATCAGGCATTTTTTCAGAGCTGTTCCTGCACCATTTCTATCCTCAGACAACTCAGAATTCATATGATGCTACAGTACCTGGATTTTTACTTTGTTGTGGGCTCTAAAAGTGAGTTTTAGAGCAAGGACTGGGGTTGGGGAGGCAGAGGGGGACACCCTGAGTTTGATAATTTTTTTTCCATTGTTGTCATTTTTCTGCCTAAACAGTGGCACACTTGGTGCAGGTGCAGTGGATTACTTATGAAAGAAGTTTTCTATTTAAAAACAAGAGAGACTTTAATGAAATCAGTAGAGGGTTTGTACAATAGCTATTGTATTAAACCAGAGCTCAGGCTTCACATTGATTGCAGTATTTAAATTTCAATGAGTTGATTATGTATGAGAGTAAAATGACCAGTATTATGAATGTACAAAAAAGGGACATGGAAGAGCTGTGCCAGAAAAGTGAGAAAAACGTTCCCTTTATAGTCCCTAGAGTTCAATAAAGCACCACTATTTCCCAGCTTTTAAAAGCTCTTTTATCACAATGGTTCATACCTCGCATTCCCTGGAGCCTGATTTGTTATACGTGCAGGGTCCTGTTCCATTCAGCAGCATCTCACTGGTTTCAGTGTTGGTAGGTTTGTAATCTACATAAAATTCCTGTGTGCTTGGAGTCATTTGCTTCAGCGACTGTCTTTTCTTTTTCCTGTGCCTTCGCATGAGAGAGCGCTGCTGCAGCTGCTTCATGCTGGCAGGGTAACGCTTCCATGACACATAGATCACCAGCAGGATCACCAGCACAGACAGGAAAAGAGCCACGCTGCCTGCTATGATTTTATGGAAGGAGATGTGTTCTGTGTCGTGCTCGGGCTCGGAGCTGGATTCAGTGGCTCCGATAGTTGGGGGCAGAGGGGGCTTGCTGTCGTGTTTTGGCCTGGTGAGTTTTGGTTTAAACGTTGGCTTTGGGAGAGCTCGTGCTAGTTCAAACCTTTCTGTGGTACTCTTGCCACAGATGCTGTAGTTTTTCACTGCATCAATAACATTCACCCCTTGCAGCTCTTTGGGGCTGGCACAAATAATTGTATTTTCCCTCAGCCCTTTAAAACTTTTAAGCCAGTTTACCAGAGAGCAAATGTTTCTGCTGCATTCCCATATATTCCCGGCAAGGCTGATGTCATTGAGAGATATCCAGGAATCCAAAATTTCTTGACCAATAAATGTGAGCTTGTTTGAATCCAGGTTGAGGCGCTGTAAATTGGGCACACACTGAAAAACACTAGGTCCACTGAAAGCTTCTATTTCATTGCCAGATAAATCAAGTCTTTGTAATGAGCTCCAGGTCCAGGACATAGTTTGTCCTATCACACTGATTTTATTCCACTGTAAATAAAGGTTTTGAAGGCTGACAAGCCTTGGAAAAAGTGCCAGGTTGAGCTTGGAAAATTGATTGTGCTCCAGATGAAGCTCTTTCAGTCTGATCATACCTGCAAAGACATTCCTTGCTAAACTTCGGATGCGATTATAACCCAGGTCCAACAGTTCAAGGTTCCTACAATCTTGAAATATTCGAACAGGGATGGTTCTTAGGGAATTGGACCGCAAATGTAAACTCAGCAGCTTCCTTAAGCCCCTGAACTGTTCAGATCCCAGAGACTGCAGCTGATTGTATGACAGATCCAAATTCCGGAGATTTGTCACAGGTCTGAAGGTATTATTAAGAAAATAGGAGATTCTGTTGGAACTCAAGATCAACTCTTTTAGTCTGCGTATTCCACTGAAAGCATTTTCGTCAATATTGCTGATGTGGTTATGGTCTAAATAGAGCCAGGTGAGTTGATTAAGACCTTTAAATTGATTGTATTTTAGTTTTTGGAGGCTGTTATATCGAAGGGACAAACCTAAACAACCGGCAGATATACTTGAGGGAATCTCCTGCAATTTCTGAGATTCACAATATACCATTTTGCCTTCACACCTACAGCCCTTAGGGCATCCTCGTTCAGCAGAAGAAAGCATTGTCAGTAATACAGTAGGGGCTATTACCAGAGCTACAGCTGATCCGCTCAGTAGCCTAATTACATTGAAACCTGGAAATAAAAACAACTTAGAAAAGTTATCCCCCCACACATCAGTCATTTTTTTTCAATCATGCTAAAATCTTTTACTTCAGCAATCATTTACAAAGCCCTAGCTTGACTCGACTACTTTTCACATGTTTTTTTTTTTTAACTCAGCTTTTTTTTTTTTTTTGTTTTGTTTTTGTTTTAAGAATACCTCGATATAAGTACTGAAAAACAGTTGGGTAAAAGGTGTAATCCCTAAGCCGTTTAAGTATAATAACAAATCACATCAAGGTAAGTCTATGGAGTAATTAAAGCACAGGCTATGCAGTAACTATGAACTATAAATTAAAAAGGTAACATGAAAAACATACCCATCCTTTGTGTTGTTCAAAGGTCGTCCTTAGGTCTTTTGTTTTTTGCTTAGTGTGCCGCAAGCATGGCAGCCCCTGTCAGCTGCACTGTAGTGAGTCAGGGCTCGCTGACACCCAGGAAGAAAAATTGGACCCCTTGGGAGATGGACCGATTTTGGAACATTATTCTTTGCCAGCCGTGCAGAACACTCCAAGAATAAATCAATCCCAACACAGCATTCGCAGCAAAATGTCAAATTCTTCCTAGGTAATAGGATCTTCATGGATATTACGGTTTTGCATCTTTCTAGTTGGGAACCTGGCTTTTAAAGCGTTGCTTTACAGGAGAGCATGTTGGTCGGTGCTGCGGCAGGCTCAGCTCCGAGGGCAGCCGCCCCCGCGCTCCATGGGCCCGCGGCTCGCTGCCGGCCGGGCGCGGCAGGTGCGGGGAGCCCGGCCCGGGACGCGGCTCCGGCGCTGCCGCGCTCGCATGCCGAGAGCTCCGGCCGACTGTGGCGGGCTGGCGCCGGGCGCAGCCTTATGTAAAGCTGCCCCCAGCGGCAGCAGCACCGCGGGCATGTGCAGTGCCTGCCTTCCCTTGCAAATGAGCGAGCTCTCCCGGGAGAGCGGGCGCTGCTCGCCGCGCAGTGGGCAGCTCCGTGTGCGCTGCCGAGGGGTGCCGGACTGCCCCGACCCTCTCTGCGTGCTTGTGAGAGCTACCCTGCCTGCCTGAGCTTGAGAGCTCAGCGGCAGCTGATGAGACTTTGGTCTTAAGGGCTGACATGGCATTTGTAGGACATAGATACAATTTTTTGGTCGGAAGGATTTTTTTTTTCTTACTGCATTAGACGTGTTCACATAAGCTTTTTACAGTCACTCGCTATTTTTCATTGAACTATCAGCCCCCTCAGTGTGTCTCTTATCAAGTGCTTTAGCGTGGACACTATTTTTTACAACATGAAAAATGTTTTTGGGGCTGACATTTTCCATTTTTGCTTTTTTCTTCTCTGTTAAAAGGCTCAGTGCCAGGAGGTTAGAAGAGAGTACTGTGCTCATTTATTTCCCAACTTGCTGTCACTTTGTTCCACAACACTAACACTTCATCCACAGGCTTCCAGAACCTTTACAACATAGCGACTAAGCAGCTTGGTGTAGTACTGTAATGTGGTGAATTGTTTTTTACTTTTATTTGTCATTCAGGACATTGACAGGACTTTATGTGAAGGTACAATAATGCTGAGCTTTTTATATGTGTGGTGCTCTACAGTCGTCAGATATCACTAAGAGAGCCACCTTGTCTTTCCTTAGTTTTCCCTTCTTCCCTGCCTGCTCTAGGGAAAGAACACATCCTCTCATCTGGGCAGAGCAAGGGTAAGATGGTGTTACAGCAAATACAGCACGCTGGCAGTCTTCTTCACTGAGAAATATGTGATCACAGATGATGGTGGGCCAGTGGAAAATCCTGGCTCTTTTTTGTGCAAGAATGGGCAGGGGGCTGAAGAGAAGTACTGCTCCTTAGAAGAGGAGTGCGGAGCGCAGTCCTCAAATGCAACCCAGAGTGCAACCCAACACAGTGCTGAGAACTGCTTTGCCTTTCTGGGGGAGAATCCTTACCCCTGGAATAATGTGCTCTGGCTTTTCCCTAATTATTCACTGCTGTGAGAATCGAATAATTTAAAATGAGGTGAAACCTAAAATTTTCCAGGCATGAAGATGCCACCTTTGCTAGTGCTTAGGCTGTGCATGACCTCAGGTTTACAGTAATCCCACTAGTATTAATGCACAGAACCAGAGTCCCCAGATGAGGGGTGCAGTCATTCCTGGCTAACAGCTACTAACATCTTTCATGTCAGAAATACTTTCCTGTGTCGTGGCACATTCTGTGAGAATTCTTCTCTTTGGGACAGATTGGTGGAGAGTGAAAGGGTTAATTGCTCCATTAATCTGTGTCAGCGTCACCATCTCCCATGCTCTGCTGCAGCTTGTCTGGGGCTCTGCAGTCTGGTCTGTAGGGTCGAGGAGCCAGTGACAAACTGCAGAGTGCAGTGGGAATGGAGCTGTTCTGCTGACAGCAGCGTCACGTGCCACTCTGGTGTCCTGGGATAGGCTTTCCATCACTGCCTTGGGGTCTGGGTGTCTCTGTTCTTGATGAAGCAGGAAGAAGACAATTCAGACCTTTGGTAAGTCAGTTTGTCTTTTGGAACTGCTGCTCTTCCTCTGTTGACAGTAGATGTCTGTGAGAGGTAAACTCTTTATTGAAATGACTCTTTTACGTTCCTAAATTTAAATGGCCTGCAGTTAGGTCTCACTCTTCACCTGGTTCAAACACAGCATGTAAAATTTCCAATAACATCAAGATACTTTCTCCTGAAGAATTGGTGCAACTTTGTGTACAGCTGGCACTCAGCTTTCTTCCCAAACTTTGCCTGTTCTCTGGCTTTTCCTTTTTTTTTGTTTCTCTCCCTCCTCCACCTTGGTTATGGAGTTAACAAGTAACTTGCCGGCCACCATGAGTCAGCTTGCCGACTCATGAAGAAAGAGCTTCAGCAGCTTTCCTAGGGTTTTAATAATTGCCACTATACTGGACTAATAAGAGGGAACATCCACTGTTTACCAAGAGTTATTTTCATTTTTCTGAAAGGCTTGAGACATCAAGATATGAACAGAGAGAGCATCAAATTTATGTTAATGGATTGCCAAATTGAATTTTCTTTACTGAGATCCTTTTTGAATTACATAAGCAGGAAAAGTGCCAGAGTTTTTAAAAATTACATTTCTGTATCTTTATACAGCAGAGTAAGTTCTTCCGCAATTTTGGAAATAAAGCTCCCAGTACGAAACAAATCCCAGTATGAAACATTTCTAATAAAATTTTAGGCTGATTTGGCAATATAAACTATGACAAATAGAGAATTAAATTAAAGCTGTGTTTTACATACGAAGATACCTTTGCATTGTATCAGCTACACCTTGTCTATCAGTGTATCCCTATTGGGTAACCATTCAACTCATGGAACTGGGAAAGGAGACCTTGAGGCCCAGCTGGTTGGCTTCTCTTACGGGTAAGCTGTGGATAGTTTCCATTAGAACGAATCCCATAACTCCTGAGTGCCCAAACCCCAGGAGCTTGCTGATGCCTTGGTGTGAATTCAGCTTGTGCTCTGTGTCAGTTCTGTGCACTCATCCTGCAGGACAGTTGCTGCAGGCACAGGGCGTTGGAAGCTCACCTCTGTACCACTGCCAGGCCGCCCTGCCTCCTGGGCTGTCCCGGAGCAGCAGCTCCCAGTCAGGAGCAGGAGCCAGAGGGTGCAAGTGACCGAAGCCCCGGTGACTTCATGCTGACTGAACATTAGTGCTCAAGCACAAAGTTATTCCATCTGCCTGAGAGAAAAGTATTTTAGCCAATTTGCAAAGAAAAACCTCTTAAGAAAAGTATTTTATATATTTGTGTAGTCTTGAACACAAAGTTCAAGTCTGTGTTTTGGGGTTTCAGCCTTAAACATAAACTGAGATACCACAGAACTGAGATGCTTGGAAGTTTTGAGTTTTATGACTCCATGACCACCTTTTTCGTGGTCTTTTTCTGAGGGGAAAATGGCATAGATCAGGAAATACAGTGGCAAATGTGTTAGTAGATAAGCCTTAACATCCATCCAGATGAAAAGAGATGTGTTGGGCAGAGCCTGTGATGAACGCATAGTTTTCTTTGACTACACAACAGAGAAGTTCAAAGTTGTTTGGAAATTATGCACTATGCTAAGGTAGTGATAGTCCAGATTTTTCTCTCGGTGCTAAACTTTCAGGAGGTTTTCTATCTGGATATTGTTCTAGATTGATTTCACTGCTATCTGATTTTGCACTAATTTGCTTCAATTTAATTTCATGTTTGGTTTTGGGTTTTCTTACGTGGTTAAATTACAGTCTGTTTTCTTTTTCCATTCGTTCTGGCTGAGTTCTCTGTACCTGGATGCAACTTCCCTGTGGAAAGCTTAGTATGAACTGCAGCCAAAATAGTAAATTGTGAAACAAAAGATGGCATTCACTGTGAAAGCCTGTTCCTCTACAGAGCTGGTTTGGAAATGAAACTTCGCACAGAGAAAAGGGGAATCAGCAAATTGTGCATTTTTTAGTATTATGAGAAGGCACCTGTAATAGCCAGGTTCATCTGTTTGCTAAGTACATTTGAAAAGGGGGGGTGACAATTATCAGACAATTACCAGTAGACGGGAGTGAGGGGGCAGGGAAGGGATGTAAACTTCCCAGAGTGTAAGAAACCAGGTGCTAGTGGGATTCCATGCAAATCAATCAAAAGCCTTCTCCTATTCTGTCACCTGGTTCACCTTAGCCTTCCTCAGGATATTCCATGCTTACTCTTTAAAATCCATTTAATGACGATGTTACAGAGAAGAAAAAGGAAAAAATTAAAAGTTTTCTGTTACTCCTGTGAGAAGTACATTCAGGAATGCAGTCTGAGCTTTTCTAGACACAGGGCATTATGTTCATAGTGCACAAACTTTGGCATTCAGACTAGACCAGAACACAGCATTTTTCTGTTCACAGACAGAGCTATTGGGTCTGGGAGAGCCTTTATGTGTGAATCCCACATCCCTTTGGGGACCTGTAGCTAGCAAGTGCTGCACTGTGTTCTTTTTGGGTTTATGAAGTGACACTGTATGTCATTCCCTTGACTTTATTCCCCTATAAAGAAGCCAGGAGTCAGCTGGGTTAGCAGGAGTAGCTTGCTCCAAATGGTACTATAGTGTGCTATCACTGTATCGTTAAGAGAGATAAGTCTAATAAAATGTGTCTGCAATTTTTGAGCCAGTGATTAAATGAACCTGCTGTTCCATGAGGATCAGATTAGAGCTGGGGGCGTATAACTCCCAGTGTAAATATCAGAGTGTGGGATAGCAGAGGGAAACTCAGGATGCAGTGTTGGCTGAAGGCAGACATAAGGAGAGGGAAATGTGAGAAAGCCAGGTTCAAGGAACATGCAGGCAAGGCCAATCGAGGCAACAGAAAATGTTCTGAAGAAATAGGGAAAGAGGATTGAGACTAGAGAGGATGTTATCCCAGGAGTTGAACTGTACTGCCCTGAAGGACCGTAGTGGTCAGTGGTAGGTGAGGGAGATGGATAAATTAAAATTCTCTCTTGCTCTTCCGCTAGGAAGTATTATTTTGCAAGGCCTCCCCCAGCCTCTGTGAGGGTGAAAGGATCCCACGTTACACCAAGAAGCTGAAGGAATGTCAGAGCTGTGCTCCACTCTGGGAGTCAGTGCCCCCTGTAACGTGGGATGGCTTGCAGAGGGCACCAGGGACACATCTGTCAGTGTGTGCCCCCAGAGGGTCTCCTGAGGGCCTTGTCACAGGGCCACTCAGGCTGTTGCTTCCCCCGTGCACAGCTACACACTGTTGGATAAGGAAGCTTTTCCAGTTGGGCACTTCTGGTTGAGTCTTAGCATTGTGGACGGGTCACAGGGGCCTCTGCACTGCCCTGGGGGAGGTGAGGCTGCACACAAACCTTTGTTCATGGCATCCACTGCCTGGGTTTTTTGTGACCCATCAAAAGTCCTTTAGCCTTAATGAGGCATTGGACACATAACTGTTCCCCGGCTGGCTTTTTGTCCTATTATTTTGAAGCTGTTTTAGAGTAAAAGGAATGAGGGACTTGTCTTTACAAACAAACTCCTAGGTCTGCTAGTAGGTAAAACGAGCACTGAGAGATAAAAGAAACAATGGGAAGGATTCCACAGATTTATGAATGGAATGAGAGAGACTTGTCTTTACAAACAANGCTACTAAAAAAAGCCCCCAAACCAAAGAAGTCAGTGGGAGCCTTTTCCCAGCCGTTAAGCGTTTCCCCTTTGCCCCCGCCGGCAGGGCCGCTGTTGGCGCCCTGTGAGGGAGAGCGCGGCGGGCGCTCCCTCATGGCCGCGGGGCAGCGCGCCCCGAGCCTCCCGCGGGGATGGCGGCCCCGGCTAGAGAGAGGAGGCACAGGATTCGCTTTCCNTCAGCCATTGGGGAAGAGAGGGGGACATGCGACCAGGAAATTAGGATAAAAAGGAGGCTGCGTCCTCCAAAATTTTGAGACACCCCAGGGGAAATGCCCCATGGTCTCTCCCTGTATTCAAATAAAGTTACAGGACTCCTCTGTCTCCTTTTTGGACATAAACCTCTGGTGTTTGTGGATTAATTTTCCTGACAAGGGCAAGCAGCCTGTGCTTCAGTCTTGTCCTCCAAAGACACAACATGGGATGCAAAGCTATTGTTTTACTTACTCTCTGAGACTGATACGACCACTTCTGTTTCAGTGGATTTAGTGTTGATCCATTCGGGCTTGTCCTCCAGCATCTTCCTGAAAAGTTAATATGAGTAGAAGCAGCAGAAGGTGCTGGAGGATAAATGATCATCGTGGAAGTAAATATTAATTACATCTTCCACATAGTGTTTCAACCTACAGAGCGTGAATGATCCCCACCATAAGTGCCCTGGAGATGCGTAGGGGTTATGTGCAAGGCCGTGTCGGTGGCCTCTGATTGTGATTGTGCCTGCAGTCTCTGTGAAGGTGCCAGAAAGATTAGGTTAGAATAAACCCAGGCTTGTTGCAAATGCTCCCCACTCTTCCGTGGGCTGGGATGCCATTGCTGGAACAATGCCTGCTGTCAGCACTGCCAGGGTTTGTGTGCCTGAGTATTGAGAGGTCCTTAGGTATCACCATGAAGCGTGCTTGTCTGGGAAGAACGATTTGTCTCTGTCTTGGCTTAAAAGACAAATATCTGTCAAAGAAGGTGGAAACCTTCCTGGAATGGAAAGATGACCCCTCCCTTTGAAAATTACGGTGCTTCCAGGCAAAAGTATGGGAAAAAGGAATAACAGTTCCTTACTAGAATATATATATATATATATATAAAATATATATTAAA
>VXAX01004959.1:315414-361525 GCA_013399835.1 Leptocoma aspasia
CACAGGATTCGCTTTCCCCAGGCGGTCATGTGTACGGTGTGAGTATCCTGGCGATGGGGTTCCAGTCAGCAGCTGGGAGGTGCTCCCTCCGGAGACAGGGAGGAGGTGGGAGCCCGTTTTCCCCTGAAACACCCGCGGAGATGGTGAGGGTCTCCCGGCGCTGGCGGCTGCCGAAAAGCCCCAGTCAGACGGCGGCTGGCGGGCAGCAAGGAGAGCTCCGCAGCAACACCGAGCCCCTCGGCAGGACGAGTCCAGCGGCAGAAACCACCCGAACTGCTCCGCTCCCCGCACAGCCAGCGTGTTCTCCCTCAGCTAAGCGAGTGCCCAAGCCCCCTCTCCCCCTCCCTGGGAGACTTCAGTGGAATGCTAGAACCATTGGCCAGTGTATTTGTATCGGAATTGCCGGCTATTCATCAACCGGGCGTCAGCGTCCTCTTCTCACAGCGTCTTTTTTTTCAGGTAACAAATGGGACAGGATTCACTGAAAAACCCGAAGCCACAACATTATCCTGTGGTATCTGACTTGTGCCTTGCTAGAACAGTTCTGCATGTCCCTCAGGGGCTGACTGTGAGGGATGGCAAAGGGAATGAACTTCCCGGGCAGCCAGATCTGCGTGGACATCTCATAGAACAGTTTTTTTGTTCACAGAGCAGTCCTCAAGGGCTGGGCCATCAGCATAGAGGCATTGCAGAGCTGAATCCAAGCAGGGCTGCAGTCTGGTCCCAGGGCAAGCCAGTAATGCTGACAGTGTCCAGCTCCGGCCAGAGGGAAAGGAGTGAGCTTTGGGTGTGTGCTTCGTGTTGGTAAGAACAGGAACAGTAACGTTTGACCAAAGACGAGGTGGTGGTAGTGCCAGCCGTGTAGCCATTTGCACATTTTGTTGTTCACCAAGCTTTAGACCTTTTCAGTGTTCTATGTGTATGTGTAGTTAAATCTCTCAGGGCTGGCCTTGCCTCCTCAGCTGCTCCCTCTACCCTCATGCCTTTGCCTGTAGCTGTTCCTTTTATACTCCTACCCTTTTCCTACATCTCTGAGGGATTAGTATTTGTCATTTGCACAGCATGGAGCACACATAGATGATGCATGTTCACACATTTCTTAGGAGTTTCAGACCTGTGTCCTGCCATGCATTTAGCTCTCTGGGGCTTCAGATGAAGCTGCCTTGATACCTCACTATGTGATGAGGCTGTAGAATTAATTATTCTGTCAGGTCAGCCCTGGAATATCTGTTGGCTGCAGTGCCTCCTTGACCGCTGGAGGAAGGCAGCTGGCAGGAACTTTCATTATAGGAAACCCATGACATCCACATCATATCAGAAACCATTATAACTTGTTGTCCAAACCTGAGCTTTTATTCCAAATTTTTGGGGTCTCAGTATCTTCACTTATGAGAGAGGAGTAGTGGCATGTAATTATTCTATAAGCTCATCAGCATGATGATGATTTGTTTGACTTTTTGTCTGACACTAGTTATATTCAAACATATACCCTTTCCATCAGTTAAGCTGTCTGTTCCTTTTTGGAATTCCAGCACAGGTTATTCTGTATCTACTGTAATTTTTATTGATTGTTTTGGGTATCATTTATTTTGATGCCCTTTTTTGAGCTCGAGTGGCCAAATAGCAGAATTCCCTGTGTGAGAAATGACTGCTCACTTTAAAAATTCAAAAGGTTTATTAAACCTTAACAAAAATACAGCAAAAGGACTAAATAAGGAAAACCAGGCCTGGGAGCTGCCCTCGTGACTGCCTACCACGTGGCTGGCTCATCTACAAAATGGCTGCTCTGCCTTTTATACCCTTGGTGTTGCAACAAGCAACCTTAACCCCTCCCGAAGTCTGTCTGTTAACTCTTGGTCACTGTCCATTGGTGTTGACTGCTTCCTTGTACCTTGACTGGAGGTCAGGTGTTGCCATGCCGTGCCTCTGGTAACCAGCCTGCTCCTCCCCGAATGCCCGGACTGCCAGGACTAACAATGCTGGGAGGGGACGTATTGTAGTAACATCACTCCTTAATTGTGAGAGCAAACAATCTCATTACTCATCTATAACACCTGTGAGGACAGTGTAGTTGTCAAATATAGAAACACAGACCTCTATTTAAAATACAGAATTATCTTATATCTGTGGTTAATAAGTTTGCCAATATCTGTTCACTTACAGAACCTTTCTAATGTCACAAGAGTACCGTTTTGAAAATGACTGCAATATTCGCTGAATATTACCTTTAATTTTCCATATAAAAATTGCAACTGACACATTTTTAGCTTCTTGAAACAAAAGGTAAAGGTATATGTAGTATTTCTTAGGATCAGACCTGAATTAGTAGAAGATGTTTATTGGTGTACTTCCTAGTCTTACTGCCCTTCAGCATAAACAGGCATACAGGGGGCAGGAGGGCAGAGTAGAATGATTTCATTTAACATGTTGAAATATTCTAAAATATTTTCCAGTCTCTCCTTTCACTTGCTTATGCATGAAAAACTCCACACAGAAAAAAGCATTCCAGCTTTCCTCTGTTAGGACTCCTGCTTGGACTTCAGTGTGGTGTTCTAGAGCTGTGATTTCCAGTCTGAGACAGTCAGAGTGATGTGTTGTTAGACACCATTAGTAACATTTTGAAGAGAAAACTAAACATGGCAGTTGAGCAGATTTGCAACTGAAAGAGCAAAACATGAACTAAGTTAAGAAGCATATAATTGTGCTCATTCCCACCGTGACTAGCATAGAAATTATTTATTCCAAGTGGCTGCAGTTGCATGCTTAGTCACTTCCTTCCCTGGCTTCAGCCTAATGCTGTTTTCTGTCATTTTCCTGCAAAAAGAAGTTTGTTCTCTTTTTCATCAAAAGTTTCAGATTTTTTAGCTTTTAGTAATTCAGTCAAGTCTTTTTCAATTAAGCAAGCTGTGGCAGCTTGTAGATATTCCAGCTTTGGTAGCCTAGTGTTCCTGAGAAGGCTCAGAATGTTAATTATGCTGACAGTCTTAGTTAACCAGCTTGTAATCAGCTGCTGCTTAAGCAGGGGTCACTCATCCATGCCAGTTATGGTGGACTAGAACTTTATGATTTAAAAGAAAATAAAATACATGCAGGTAAGTTTTGACTGTTCCATTCTGTATTTGCCATCCTTCTTTGTCTTTTCCTGCTGGTGTGTCTGGCAGACAGAACTCTGAAGAAACTACTACATGTGGTTTAAATGACCTATTAGTTCATCTTCTCATATCTACCCAAGATAACTGTCTTAAATTGTGATTAATAAAAAAAAAAGCAAGCAACAACAAAAAAACCACCACCACCAACAAAAACAAAACAAAACAAAACAAACATGAAACCAAACATACAAAAAATCCAACCATACAACCAAACTCCAGCATGTTTGGATGATTTTTAAAAAGTGCAACAGACTCCCATATAATTAATTAATTTAAAAAAAATCTGGGTACCTGCATATTTATTTTGGATTCTATGACAGTGTACTCTACTGTTTGTTAAAAGTGTCTTTAACCCAATGGACAGGACAGCAAAAAAATGACAGACCAACTCAAAGTGACTCAATACCTGTGTAAAACAGTAAATATATGCAAAGTATTAATTGCTGATGGACTCAGTGCTGAAGGGTAGAGGAGAGGAAGCTGACGTGAAGAGAATAATTGGAGTTTTCACTCTTCTCTTTCTTGCAAGAATGTTAGGATAGGCATGTTGTATTTTTGTATTTTGTAAATCCTTCTATCCAGCATTCTTTATCTCCTAAGTAGGTAAGAGGCTTAAAAGCACCTTTTCCTCTTGCAGCTTAGTTGCATACAGTAGTGGTTAGAGAGCAAGAAATGCTGGAGTTGATAACCAGGTAGAGACTGTGGTCAGCCCATGTGGTGGAGACACAGGAGAGCTGAGCCTGAGTGAGTCAACAGCTTCATTTTGTCCCTGTATGGCAACAGGAACTGAGAGGAAACAGAAACACTGACAAACATGGTGAGTTTTAAATGGTTTTAAAGCCATTTTGCCTCCAGGCAGACAGAAAGCAGGGGCACCTCCATCCACGTGCTCTTACACGGAGATTTTCTGTGTGTGTCACAGGGAAATGGAGTGGCTGCTTGCTTTGGTCTTGCAGCATATGTTTGTGTCATCATTTATTTGTGATTTAGACAGATGGACCAGGTTGAAGTGCAGAGCAGGAATAGACATGTGTCAATATAATTAGCATAACAAAAATGCTTCCTTGTGGCCATTTCTGCTGCTCTGGGTTGAGCAGTTTCCTGTGTTTCTTTGTAAGTCTGTAAACTTCTGGGAAATGAATGTGCTTTATTCCATCAATGCAGGACTAAAAAGAGCCCAAATCTTGAGATAACTGTGTACAAATCTAATATACAGAGCAGCTGTAAATAGAGTGGTGCTACAATGTTATTTAGTTTGAAATTCATAAGAAAAGAAGGAAAGAAGAACTTTTCAGGGAAAGCCAAATATACATTTGTTTTTTTCTTTGCATCACCAGTATGTCTCATTTCAGCTGTATAGTTTAGTTCATACTATGATAAATTTGAGCCCCACAATACAGTTCCTGAGGGACTTCTAAGGTGGTGTGCCCTGGTGTTAAGTGCATGAAGAGTTCACATGGGGTATTTAGTAAAAGCTAAAAGACATAAAAGTCTCATGTTTCAATATAAAAGCCAGAAAGTAACTAATGGGTTGTAGGACAAGAAAAAGCCAAGGTACCGTATGGCCACGTTACTGAGTAAGAGCTGTCTCTGATGGACATCTCTGCAGTTTCCTTTAAAATACTCAGGACTTGCTGCTCTGAGACAGAAAGCTGGAAGAGATCCAGTGCTCTTATCTGACATAGCAATTTCAATGTTCTTCTCAGTGTGATTTAAAGTCAAGTAGAAATACGCTGTTGGAATTGAGATATTTGTAAACGGATAAAAGTCTTTGAGTTGTATCAGAACACCACTGCCTCTGAGTGTTTCCAAAAAGAAAACTATAAATGTCCTTCAGTGCATTTGCTCCTTACATAAATACCATGGTATTTGGAATTCTGTATCAGATACTTGCTGATCAAAAGATTAACATTTTAAAAAAGACAGTAATTCATATGTTCATGTAAAGACCAGGATTTAATATTTCACCCTTTCATAAACACAGAAACATGAGAGAAAACAGTGAGTGCCAGCCTTTGTAACAGTTGAGCTGCAGACTGCTTAATTTTGATGAAACAAAGTTTTACCCGAATCCAGCTTTAGAAAAGGTTTCCAATAACTGTTATTCCTGGGGTTATTCACAAAGTCCAAATATGTTTGTGGTGGTTTTTGTACCTTTAGTGAGAACTGTATCAGCCTGCTTCATTTGTTGCCCATTCCTAATGTGGTAGGAATTGCCATAGTACTGAGAAACTTCAAACTTGGATCTTCTGCTTGAAAATGGTTGTTGTAAATCAGGGATGCTGAGAACAAGAGAATTTCTACTCTTTGTACGTTTTTTTCCCATCAGATGACTTGACTGCTGACAGAATTAATTATCGTTTGTGTGGTTCAGTTGCAGAATTTCACAATGGGAGAGGATTCTCCATTGGTATATTTCTCTCTCTTTTTTGAATATTAAATTTCAGATCATATCATGAACTAATACAATATGTTACCTGCAAAGATCAGGGGCTGGAGAGTTGCTGGTCTTCTTAAGTATGTCAAAATTAGCCTCTTAAATGTTCAGCATCTAATTTGATAGGTATGCCAGTGACTTTTCTTCCTGCTGCTCTTTTTCTCAGCTACTGGAAGTACTTTGTGACTATTTTTTTTTGTTTTGTTTTTGTTTTAAAGTGCTTCCCTAGGACATTTGTATTCTTTGCTTAGGTTGCCACTTACCTGGTACTTTTTACTTCTGGCCACTTGCAGCAAAAATGTATGAAATACCTTACGTCCCACTGTGCCTAGAATGTATTTGAAAAAGAGTAAATGTTTTTAGTACAAGTTTGCAGCCTCTGCCATGTTTTGCTGCTGTTTGTCTTTTGCTTTCTGCAAAATTTGCTTGGCACTGCTGCCTTGTCAGAGGCTGGCTCCAAGTGTCGTGTGTGTCCGTGCTGCCTTATTTTACTTGCCACAGTTCAATGCAAAAGCAGCCAGCAGCAGGAGCAGAGGAATCTGCTCTGTTTCAGTTCCCATTCTTTCCATTGTCATCATTCAGGAAAGGCAGAAACTGCATAGGAAAGCATTTATGAATTCATTAGAGAGTTTCTCATGTTCTCAAACACAAAAGAATTAAAAAAATTACGGAGAGCTTTACAGCTCATTATATGGAGAGATGCACCATTTCCCCACTTTCCAGGAGTGCTGAAGAGCAGGAATAGCAGTGGGTTAGACAGGGATGTGTATGGCAGAGCAGCAGTGTCCTCCCGCACCTATGGATGTGTCTGTCAGACAACATTAGTAGGGACATACTAATCAAGTTTCATGTTTTAACATAACAGTTACTGGGCATTTATTTTGCTGATTTTTGTTCCTTATGGAATTAATTACCGTCTCTGCTTGTCTCTAATTTGTACTTTACATGATTAGAACAGAGATCAGAGGTAAATCTTCCATGTAGTCACTGTTTGGGTAGGTTTACTCCTGATATTCAGGGTGATTCATCTATCATATTTTGTACTGATTCCATTAAAGCATTTTGAATTTGAGCATAATAATTCCCTAAGAGCTTGTGAGTATGCATTAGACATGCTTGTGTGTGCTGTAGGTAGTCTCTTTAGAAGACTGATGAAATCTGAAATGCAAATACTTTGTTTTCTTGGAGTCTAAGACTATAGGAGTTGTTGTTGGCTTTGAAACAAAATGAATAAATGGGAGGTCACTATAAAGTGCTGCTGCCTCTCCTGAGTTTTGCCATTGCCTTTATTTAATGGAATAGGTTTTGACATCCATCAGGCAGCTGTACTGCCTTCTCATTCTCTTTACTTCCCCACAAAAGGGAATTATTTTATGTGATGAAAAAGCAGTATGACTCTTCTGTTAAATGCAGTCTGCCTGCTGAAGTCAGGAGCCATGAAAACAGCATACAGCTGAAATGTTCTTGGCTCTGGTACCACAAGGGGTGTATACTGTTTAGTCTAAACATAGTGGCATGAAAGATGTTCCTCTCTTGTAGGTGGCTGTCCCTCATGCTGTTGAATGTCTTCCTGTAAGGTTAGGGAGACAGGCTCTAACACTGTGTCTCCAGTTTGCCTCTCAATTAACTTGGAATTGAAGCAGGTAATTTCTGTGACATTCAGAAGGGGAGCTTTTGTGCCCTGTTATTCTGGATAATTTTGTGTCCTGTTATTCTGGATTCCCCACTGTGTGGGTAAAGGGACTGAGATAGCCAGATTATCACCACCTTGTGAAAAGTCCCCCCCTCACCGGTAAAACCTCTTGTTTGCAAGGTTCATTTCTGCAGAGTAGATGAGAATATAGGATGGCATGTTTCACCTTTCTCAGCCCCTTCTTGGTCCCACAGTTAAAGGTCAGTTTAAGTTGTGCATATTCACCCACACTGCACCGGTGTGTGAGCAGTTCCTGTCTGTGTATCTGTGTACCAATACCAGTTGTCAGGTACCAGCCTTCAGGTTCCTCACAGCCTCGTGTCAGTGGTATTCTGGGAGTTGAAATGTTTCCTTTCTCCCTCCTGTGTCTGTTAGTCTGTGGATATTCTCAGTTCAGTCGAAGAAAGAACAGAGATAATTTGGCCTGGGAAACTTAGAAAGAAGGAAAAATAAACTATTGTTATCTCTCCTCTGTAGCTATTGTTTATAATAGTTGTCCTTTGGAGTGTGTTATTCTTAGTTCACCAGTGGGGTGAGAGGTGCTTTCTCTAAGACCAGACTAAGACTGGTCTCTAAGACCAATTTGGCCTTAGCTTAGCGAGTCTTGTTATAAAAGACGCACGGGATTTTTATTAAATTCTCTTTTTGCCTTCTGGTGAATCGGAGTCTTTTGTTCTCATTCCTGGCTCAACAGCGACATTAGTAAGTACATAAATCCAAGTTGAATCACTTTCTAATGCACAAAGAAGTAATTAAACATCCACATGATCTTTAATACAGGAGTTTTCCTAGAGCAGACAATAGACGTGTTTTGATTTTTGGAAGATTGTTGCAAAATGTTATTGATCTGGAAAAAGAATTTAAGCGAAATGCAATAATCCTTTTATCTAGGTCTTTGACATTCCCATTTAGTTATAGCTGAAACAGTACTGGGTGCTTCTGACACAAGTCCATGGGGACAGAGGGGTCCCACCTAGGGGTGCTGAGGGAGCTGGCAGAGGCGCTGCCCAAGCCCCTTGCTATCCTTTCCCAGCAGCTCTGGCTGACTGGGGAGGTCGCAGGTGACTGGAGCTTGGCCAGTGGACACCTGTCCATGAGAAGGGCTGGAAGGAGCATCCAGGGAGCTACAGGCCTGGCAGGTGTGAGGTTCAACAAGACTGAGTGCCAGGTCCTGCCCTTGCATTACAACAATCCCCTGCTTTCATATCTGGGATCTCCCAGAGTTTATAATTAGACAAACATGTTTGGAATGAACTAAGGAAAAAAAAAAGATATCAGCTTTGATTTAAGGGACTGAGTGGTTAACCTTCCTTCTCTTATTTCTTCTCTGCCAGATAAAACTCCCACCGCTTCAGTGTTGCCATGCAATAAATTTGTTTTGTTGGGTTTTTTCCCTCCTTTGACTTGATGATTCATTGACATCAAACATTTCTTAAGCTGCAGTTTTAAAATTGCTGTTTTATTATTTTTCTATGCTTGGTATTTTGAGGGCTGCTTGAAAAAATTGACCTTTTTTTTCTAGAATTATTTTATTGAAAGAAATGCAAGTTTCAAAAACGTTGTTGTGGGGTTTTGTGGTTTTTGTTTTGTTTTGGTTTGTTGTTGTTGTTGTTTTTTTGTTTGTTTTTTTTTAGGTTATTTTAGGTATTTTTAGGTTTTTCAGGTAGGTATTTGCTATTGAGCTTGCATGAATACTCAGGACATCTACCATGCAATGCTCATCAGGTTGTTTTTTTTCTGTCTTGGGTAGAGTTTATTTAATGCTGTTGTTTCATCCTGCTCCTTCTTCATGCCTGCACCCAGACAACTTCACCCTAAGAGCCCTAATTAGCTTAGTTGGGGTGAAGAACAGGCACAGAGCAGGGAAAGAACAGCTGGGCTGAGAAGGATCAAAGGAGGGTAGCTGGCATAAAGGAGTTTTGGGCTGTAGGCATTGTGGAATTAGGGTAGAAGAACATAAATCCAGATACTACAAAGGCAAAGCGTAGGAGAAAGGAAAGAGAAAGGAGACTGTTGGATCTAGAAGAGTATTTTTAGAAGAAAGCAAAAGCAGGATGTCTGATAGTAAAAACAGAAATCCATTTCTTAGCACCAAGAAGTCATGATTGCTTTAATTGTAATCAGCTTTAATGAAGAAGCCTGGTTCTTGTAAATGAGAAACTGAGGCAGTTTAGGGCAGATTAGGAGGGAACTCTGTCAGACACGGTTTGCAGTATGAGGGGAAAATTCTTGCACGGATTAGAATTGTAATAACTCTGGAATAGACACCTCCAGGAATGGATGAGAGCTGTAGAGAAGGTTGTGGTATTGAATTGAAGCAAAGAGTTTGTACAAAACAAATGGGTTTGGGACAAGGGACAGATCTCACAAAATATTGTCTGGTCAACTTACACTGAAACCCTGTCTTCAGGTAACGACACAAACAAAAGGCTGTTTGCACACTGCAGACAGACTTGAGGCCATTCCTCATTCTCTTTTTATTTTACATATGTCCACAGAATCTCTGATCTTTTAATAGAAGGACTCTTCATTTATTAGACCGGTGGGTACCACCGGTACCACCAGGATCCAGGTGGTACAAAAGTCCCGGTGCCAGGTGCTGTCCTTGTGACACGGTGACCCCATGCACCACGACAGGGTGGGGGGCAGAGTGGCTGGAAAGCTGCCCAGTGGGAAGGCACCTGGGATTTATCCTTTGAACCTCACCACCTCTTAGGAGTAAAGCATTTACAAGCTGATGGGGACAAACAGTCAGAGTAATGTGCTCATTTATTGTAGGTTAAAGGTGCACTCGGGGGAAGTTGTCACTTCCCAGGGAGTTGGTCTTTGGGAGTCCTTGGGTGCATTTGACTCAGGAAATGTTCTCACATCGTTGCTACGATGAACTGGCAGTGGCTGATGTTGCACTTCTGTGCAGCCCAAATACAGCTGAGTTCTGCTGCCAGACATTTAACCAAGTCTAAAAATTTGGTAGTTTAATATTCTAGTCATAATTTCCTCTGAGCATCACTGCTGGTATGATTGTTGTATAATAATTGAGGTGGATGTGTTTGGTATTCTCAGATGCTCACTGGTTGTTGATTAGGGCTTTTATATAACAGAGACTAGAGAATAGGTTCTGGTGGCCTTTCCAAACTCTTGGGAGATCATGTAATCTTTCAGTTTAATGAAATCATTTGGGTATACTGAATACGAGAAAATCAATTTTTGAGATATTGATTGGAATAAAGCTAAAAAGGTCAAGTATAATGCTTGATCTTGGAGTCTCTGGCTTAATACTCTTTTCAGGTAGGTATTAAGTATTAGGCTTGGCTGCTCATCATGGATCAGGATCGTGAAATAGAGAATGAAATGCTGTTGAAGGCAAGAGTAGATGGCTCTCTGGATTTAAGACCGCAGAATGGGGAGTGTTCAGGGGTGAAATGGTTCTGGTTTTATCAAATCTTCAACACTTGCAAGCATACATTCAAATTATAACACAAGTTCTGTTTAGTGCATATTGTTGTGGTTTATGTATTGAAGAAAAGACTCTTGACGACAATATTAGAAGGTTAATATGATTTATTAAAATGACTCTATAAAAATTCTAGTATTTTTCTATATCTGCTTAGTAGGGAGTATTCTCCATGCTCCTGCTGCTGCTTCGTCTAGGAAATGTGTCTGAATAGTTTACAATATCAGAAAGATAAAGTAATTTTAGCTCCTTCTCCTCATAGGTAGGAGGAGGCCAACCAATTCTATGTTCTTGAAGAACAGACACAGATATTTTGTTTACAGAAAGCTTATGTAGAGTAAAAGACAGCAAAAGTATGTTCTCTCATGGGAAAATGATCAGAAGGCTTACACACAGAGAAACTTATAATATGTTCATAGCAACAAGTGCATAAATTATTAGCTGGAGCAGGGTCAGTGGACGGTATACAGAAAGGGGTAATCACAGCCTACAAATTCATGGTGTCACTGAAAAAAAGACATGACAGGTGTTATTAAAAGATAACCCATGAAGAGTGACAGATATGGTAGTTCTTTTCAGAACTGCTCATAGACCGACCTTCTGTACAGCTTGATGGTTTGACATCATTGATCCATATGGATTTCACTGGGAAGTTCAGAATAGTTGCTGCCATTATTTAATTACTGCTTTGAAGCTATTACAACAGACAGAAAGCACATACAGCAGCTTCAGTGCTGTTAGAAATGTAATGCTTCACTTACACAGCGTTTTATACACTGATAAATCAGGGGAACCTGCCAGCTCTACCTGAAGGTTGGCCTTAGCACAGATAGGAGAATATTTGACAACAGACAGACAATTAGAGGACGAGGAAAACCTAACTTTGGATCTTAGTTCTTGGTGTGTTTACATCTTTGATTTAAAATACTGTCCCATGTTCTGTGATGATAGATCTTTGAGGGATTTCTTTGGAATCACTAAATACTTAGTAGTGTTTTATTACTGCTTCTCTTTTCAGAGCTATAACTGTTTATGGAATGAAGCAAGCATTTCTCTGTCCATCTTCACTGTTCTGCTTCTTGATGGCACATAAGGATGTGAGCCTATTTCTTGTATTGGTACGGAATGCTCATCTCCAGGAGTGCACATCTCATAGGGTCCTGCCCTACATCCTGGTGGTTTTCTTCTCCCCTAGTTGGGGCTGTGGCAATGGACAACTTGGGAAACAGAAACATGTGGTGGATGGGCTCCAGCAAGAGAAATTGTCTGCCTGCAGTGTAACGTTGGACATTGCATGGAATGAGTTAAACTTCAGTCCTGAGTCTTTAAAATTCTGTTTATCCTTGTCCTGCAGCGAGAAAAGGTTCTTCTCTTTAAGGGAAGTTAAAATTGTTCAATGGGAATAAAACTTTTATGGCAGAAATTGTTCCCTGAGGAAGAATGGAATTATAAGAACACAGACTTGCTTGCCAGTCTGGTCTCTATGGGAATGACACCTTGTATAAACAGCATTTGTTCCTTTCTGAGTGTGTATTAAAGTGATATCTTTGGACGTTTGTGGTGATAGAGCTCTCAGACCACAGCCAAATTGCCTCCCACAGTGGAAGGCATTTGAATTGAAATAATTAGAAAAGTTCTGTTAGAAACATTTTAGTCAAGGGGTTTTGCTATTGCAGCAAAAGGCAATTAATTCCTCGGGACTACAGAAAGGTATTTACTTGAAAATCAGTTGAAAAACTGGATTTAACTAACACCTAATAAACACAGAATTAGTAAAAACTAATGCATATACAAAACAGTCTTAATTGATTACACATATTGCATTAACACTTTTAGATGACATAGAATTTTAAAATATTAATGTTTGAATACATACATCCCCTGAGATTGCAAGCAGCTCAGTATTATTGCAAAATAAGACATGCTGGTAACAAAAAAAGAAACCAGCAATTTAATTGTTCTGTTTAGGTTCCAAAAATCAGAGGTGAGGAACAAGATAGCTGTGTTCCTAGATTTTACTGGTAAATTCCTCATCTGCCTTAATGTGACTGAGTTAATAACAGCTAAATGGTTTGATGCTAAAGTGAGGGAGGATGCTTTAGAAGAGGTTCTGTACTGAGAGGTTTATTTTTCTTTCAAGGAAGATGGTATTAATATAAATCATATTAACTTACTTATGATAAAAAAGACAGCTTTGAATGCCACCAGTGCTAGCATAATTTTTCAGGTTGATTGACCTGAATATAACTGGCAGCAATCACCCCAGCACACTTGTGTCTGCTGCTGAGGCCCAGTTCTTAATCTAGTGTGCCTGTGGGGCTGGACAAACTCCCTTTCCCTGAAGGTACACTGCATTTTCAGGATATTTAAAAAGTTTATTAAGGCAAGGAGGTAAGCTGAGCTTCATGCTTCTTCCACTGTTCTAAAATTCCAGTTCCTCCTGCAGCTGGTAAATACCAGTGTAGCTCAGAGCTGTAAACAGACTGCTCTGTTCAACTAATACAGGGTATATGCAGCTGTCTTTAGGTAGACTCTAAAGGAAATTATATAATTTATGGGTTTTTTTCTGCTGTAATAGAAATGCATTTTTGTTTACTGGTTTGACAAATTAACACTGATTGAATAACTAACCCATCTGATTTCCTCTAATAGCCAGTGAAATGAAACTTTTTATTTTGTATCTTCCATATAAGCCAAGATGCTTTGAGAAACCTGTGTCACTTCAGTGAGCTGCATTCCTTATATTCTCCAGGGGCCAGAGGGCATTGGCTGTGATCCATTGGTTGGCCAAGCCAGCTCTCCAGTGCTGGTTCCCTACTCCGGGCCAAAGTCAGATTTTAGTAGAAATAGTTGCAGTTCTCTACAGTGTAGAAGAGCTTAATGAAGTTTAGGATGCCAGATTTTGAGTCTCCATTCCTCAGTTGCTTCCATAGATGTTACAATTGTGTGCAGCTCTGTCATTGTGTAGTCTGGAAACTTTGGTCTAAAGTAACCACAGTTTTTTTGAATGTGTGATTCTTACCATAGGGACTGGAAGCTAAATGGTAGGGAAAAACCCCAGTCTTTTAATAGAAATAAGCTTGTAATTGCCTTTTGTAAAGTATTTGCAATATTTGAAAATACTAGCTTTGGTGTTTAGCATTAACTTTGATGGGCCAGAAACCACCAAAAAAACCAAATATTGCAAGCCTTCCAAATTGCCATCCCAGGGTCAAAACCTGAAATCTAAGTTGCACTATGTTACTAATAGTTTGATCTGAGATGTTGAACTTCAGAAACAGGCTGTAAGAGTGTAAAATGTTCTTTGTAGGGAGGCTTAGATTTCTGCATTCAAAAATATTTAGTAATTCTTTGATTTTTTTCCCAATCAGATACAGGTTTGGGACACTGTATGTGTGTGATGACTAAAATTGCCTTTGTAGACGTGTGCACGTTTTCAAGTGAAGTCAGATCTTTGGAATACCTGTTGAGAGAGGTAGAAACAAAAGCAGAAGTATTGATCCTTTGAGATGCCCGTGGAGACCTGTGATACTGTGTGCAAACTGAGTGCAGTGCTTTGGAACGGAAGGCTAGTACCTGGGCTCGGGGATTTGAGAGCTGGGAGCCACAGAGCGGTGAAGGCACAAGCACCAGGGGTCAGGCTCTGGGGGAGGAGGTCTGAGGAGTGGCTCTGTAAGGCAGGGTGGGAGACAGTGGGGACATAAAAGTATTACTTGGAGAGGATGTTTCGGTGGCATTTGGAAAGGCTGGCGCTTGGGGATGGCTGCCCAGCAGCCACAGGAGCGCTGGGGGCGTGTCCCTCCTCTGCTCACTGCAGCACAGGGCTGCTGGGTGTGGCCCTCCCTTGCTGCTCAGGGCCCTCCTAGGGCTGTTCTCTACTCCCTCACAATCCCTACATCCTGATTTCATGGTAGTGCACTATCTGTTAAGGGTAATATTAGCTGTATTGAGGACTTCTCTTTGTCAGGAAATGGATTGAGCAGGCATGGCAAACTGCATGTGCATCTATTCATAGGCACATCCCCTGCTTGGGTTACAAGAAACAGTTAGATTCACAGTTAGGTATTTCAGTTATTAATTTTAAAAAAAATACCATTTTTAAGATGCTTGTTTCACACACATTTTGTAGTTGCATTTGGAAGGCCAAGGAAAATGTATTTTTCAGAGTGCCTGGCATGATGTGGTTGGTATGATAGCAAAATATTTAGCACTGGTAGATTTTGTCTTCATTGCTGTTCAAAACAGTGAGGAATTCTGATGTGTGAGAGTATTTGTTATTAAGCTAAAACATATGCAAGTGGCATCTAGAAACACGTGCTTTCTGCTGACATTAATGAATTCACATGAAAAAGATAGAAAATAAAAGACAGAAAACTCTGCACACTGTGGTGTGCACAGTGAATACTTCTACAGTGGCATACACATTTTATGAACTGTGAAGAGGATAACCTATTAAGTTTATTTTGGTGGAAAAGATCCAGAAGAATGAAAATACCTGTATGATTTCTTTAGTAATTGGCACTGTTTCTCTGGCTTCATTTACTATGGATTATTTTAGTTCAGTATTTATTTTAGTTAGGGTGCTATGTTATTGTTTAGTTTAAAAGAAGAGGAGACTTTATAGGAATCTTCAGTATTTCAATATGAAATTTTGAAAGTAGTGCAAGTGATTTAGAAACTTAATTTATGGACTATAGCTAGTAGCTAAGGCTTGTTATCATCACAGAGTTTAATTGGTTAACTGGCATAGTATTGGATCAATCCCTCCTCCTCTTGTATTTTAATCATTTAACAGTGTATGTGACACCTCCAACAAACAAGACCAACAAAAGGGAGGTTTTAGCTTTGTTTTGGTATGAAACACCGCCCTACCTGACCTATTCTGTCTGGAAGTGAGACCTGGAAGCAAGAGGCACAGGCTGAAACCATGTCAGGCTGAGTGGTGTGATATCCTGAGACAGGTGTCTGATCTCTGAGTGAGGAGGGGAATCCGATGCACTGTTACTTTCTGCTAACAACCTCTTGGTAGCTGTTCTTTTTGTGTATCATTTTTGAATTGCCCTCTGGGAACTGGCTGTCTTCTCCCTATTGATTGATTATAGAGGGAATGTAGAATGCTATCTCTAGATGGCCTCCAATTTTGTGTGTTGAAGTTACTTGGAGAAATTAATATGGGTGCCTGGATCCAGGCTGAAATCTCCAGTACAGGAGGGGGTGCTGCATTTGAGGATTAATTCATTTGTGCCTCTACTCAGTACAAATTCTGAGTTTAAACCCTCTAGCTGTCTTGAAATGTAGTTTGAAAATGCTGCAAATTGAAGGGGGTTAGCAAGATGTACATGGAATTTGAGACAAACATTCAGAAGGGCGTTCCACTGTTTGGTACGTAATCAGCATCAGTGTGAGCTATAGGTAGTGTGTTTTTCAGCAGACAGTTTCTGGTAGTCTGCTTTTCGTTCAGATAATAGCATTGAGATGTGGTTAGGAGTTCCAGGAGACACACATGTCACTGACACATATTTTTGCTTCTCGTGTACGGTGGCATCTTGAATTGGAGGGAAGGGAAAGAGGGAAAAGAGAAGCGTCTGAAATAGTTACAGTTCATGGAAAACAGTGGAGCTGTGGTCCTGGCTGATCTCTGTTTGCCTTGTCCTGGGGGAAGTAAAGGAGTCAGAAGAGACGGAGCTCAGGCAACCTTGCAGTGCCCATCCCTTCGTTCCTGGTGAGACCTGCAGGGGTGAAGGGGAGAACACCAAAAATCAGCAGCTCTCCAAGCATGGGATTTGGCCAAACATTTTGTCACAAACAAATTACCTGGCTAAAGCAGCGTTTGTTTGTGAATTGTTCATGAGCAAGTGTTCCTCTTCACTTATATATTATTAACTTTGACATAGTTTGTGAACAAATGTTAGCCCTTGGGCATAAACTGTTCGCTTGAATTATTTGCAATTTATTGTTGATGGCGTGCAGTTGCTCACCTGGGTCACAGAATATTGTTTCTCCTTTGTGGTTCAGTGACTGAAGAGTAATGAATTTTGTGTAGGTAGCAGTGAGACACAGTTTTATTCACTGCAGCTGTGGATTTGTACTAAGAGGTGGATGCCAGCCCTGGCTGATAAGGTCCAAAGTCAGCAAGTTGTACTGCAACTGCCAGTAGGTGGGAGCACATAATTTGGAAATTACCAGTGTGTATTTTTTCTGTCCTACATACTTCTCCTAACATTTCTGGCTGATTACTGTCAGAGACAGGATCCTGAGCAGAGGGGGTCTGAGGTCTGATTTCTTACACTTGTTCTTGTATTTGTATGAAATCCCAAACTCTTGTGTATCTTTTTTGGATGTGGTTGGGTGTAACGTAGCACTAAATTAACTGGCACTGATCTTCAGGAGGTCTGAAAAAGCATTGCATGTGAGCACAAACATCACACATGGGGTCATTTTCTGGTTTGCTTTTGTGTCAGGTGGATCGTTCTGCTGAATTATGATGAAGATTACTTTTTGTTCACTTTACCATTGTAAAGTAAGTGAACTAAGGTTCTTTTTTGACCTCTATGGTAGCAGAGTGAAAGTCATATGAAAATTCAATGACTTGGAAGTTTGAGAAATAGGGAATAATAATAATTTGTATTTAGTGATTGTCAGTATCGTTTGGAGTAGCTGAATAGAAAGAAAAATCTTAGGAACAACAGCATACTAAAGATACGGCATTTATTCATTTGAGTCTTTCATATTTATTCTTGAAGACATTCCTCCCTCTTGTCAAGCGCTTCCTCACACCAGTCTATTTCTGCAGTCCATTATTAATGCAGGATGTATGTATATATGTATATAATGCAGTCCTGTACACCAGTGGTAAACTTCTCTGCATGACAGTAGATTTTCTATTATTGTTTAAAACTGTGAGGAAAAAGAGCGAAAAATATAGTAAAAATACAACATCATTTTTATGGCACATTGAATTTGTTTATCTATTCATATGTGTTATAAGTAATTGGTGGTTTTTATATGGTACTGTTCGCATTTTATAGTGTATTCTTGTAGGCAATACTATTAACACAACTCTAGCTACTATTACTGAGCAATGTAAAGTCATATTTTAGTGTTTATATCATCAATAAAAAAGCTCTTTCAAAACCAGTTTTTCCACATCTTGAAATCTTGTTGGAGCTTCAGATGAAAATTATACATATATAGATTAGAATGACTGCTACAACAACACAGGATCTATTGTTTTGGTTATAAAATATCTGTACTTAAAAACAAAACCAAGGGAAACCTTCTAAAGACAAGGAGACGAGTACAAAATCAGCACAGGAGCTGACATGAGCTCGGAAGTTCTGTCCCAGTGGTTTCCAGTGCTGGCTTTACTTGCTGTTGGGAGAAGGCGAGGCCAGTGTGAGGAATCTCTTTTTGTTGGTGTGTAGAGTTTTACTGCACTCAAACCCCCTCTGCTGTGCTACTGCTTATTTGATTGGACTTCTTCACACTTAAAATTGGAAACTTACTTGATGTGTTTTCCTGGCTTGAGGCTTTTACAAAATAATTGCTATTTAGCTTGGGTTCTTAGGAGAATGAGGCTTAAATTATGACATTGCTCATGCTGACTGTGGGCCCCCTTTGATACACATCCCCAGCAAGTGCCACTGTGGGCAGGCTCTGCTTAGTTCTCAGAGGCCTCTACAGTCTTACACATCGTTACTAAGAAGAGTCAAGACTCTGTGTACTAAATATGAGTTGGTTTTACTCTTGATTGGCTTTGAATTTCACATTGTGTTTTGTTGTCTCCTGGGGCTTTATTCATATATTACTCTGTAAAATGCTATAGTAAGAAAAAAACCTCAGAAAATAATGTGAGAAACATTCTTGCAATTCTCAATCTCCTAATGGGTGTTCATGGAGGAGTAAGTAGATGAGTCTTGAGGACATTCCAGAAACTTCACAGAATACTGCTGTGGTAATGAATTGGTTTTTCTGCAGTAAACACTGGATCCATGTCCATTAACTGCAGCAGAGTGTTGTCAGAACACTAGTCAGCTGAGTTGTAATCCCAAAGGTAGGAAAATGGATTTGATAACACACTGCAGCTGGAGGAGTGTGTTGCTCTCCTCCTTTCACATACTCTGAATCTCTTCCTATGACCTTAAGTTGAGTGAGTGGGTAAGCAGCAGACACCCTCTGCCCTTGCCTCAGCGACATGACAGGACTGTTGTGAGGTTTGGCCATGTTCCTTCCCCTGCAGGGCTACAGCTTTTGGCTTCAAAGGGAGGGGAAGTGGGGCAAGGGAGGGGTGAGTGTTTTCAGGGTGCTGTTTGTAGTGTTACCTAACTTTGCTGGCCTTTGTGATACAGAACTAGTAAAACCTGATAGCCTACTTAATTCTCATCCTTAATGGCATGCCAGAGGTCCATCTGAGACCCTTTGCAGTACACAACAATGACAGTGATGCATCTTGAATGGCTTTGCCTGAGCAGTTTGTCAGATACCCTGAAGAGGCATTTTGGGTGACAGGAAAGTACTCCTGTCTCCCAGAAGTCACCAACAGCATTAGGATCCCCAGATTTGTAGGGCTCATTCAGCTTCTTCGCAGAGGATATGCAGGGACTGCTGTGGTTGCAGACCTCCCAGAATGAGGGATGAAGGCAAGACAGTAAACTTTTTGTTGTCCTTTTTCACATGTGACAATCTTAAGGCAGTGGAATGGCCCCAAACTGTGTGCTCTGAGATCTTTTGCAGTTCCTGAGATGAAGGGTGCAGATTCACATTCAGAGGGGGAAAACCTTACAAAGTCTGTGAACAGGGGATTAGTAATCAGAGGAATTCAGGGACAAAGAAAGCTTAGGGAAGAAATGAAAAGAGAGAATTGTGATTTCATAGCAGATGTAATGAAGGTAGCAAAAGAAAGGCTGTGCTATATGTAATCAGGCACTGATTCCCTTTGGGGAATGACAGAAGCAGCAGCACTGCTGGGGCTCTGTGCCAGTTCCATCCATCGCCAAAGTACCCATACAGCTGTTGTTTGCAGATAGCATTTCTCTGGAATGTTCCATTTTCTTTTATTCTTGGGAGGGGGAAGTGATAGCTAGTTTATTTGAAATCCATCAATGTAAAATGTATTGTAAACAAAGGCTGCACATGCTATCATGGTACACTTTCCCCCATTTTATAGTCCCTGCATAAATATGTACACCCTCCTTTAGATTGTTCAGTGGAGGGGCTGTACATGAGTGACTTGTGGCATACACCAGCCTCTTGCTCTGAATAATAAGCAAAATTGACTTAATTGTGTAGAAAAATATGTTATTTACGCTGCTTAGAACAAACCAGCTCAGGCCTTCAGGGAAGCGACCTGTTGTATCTTGTTGGAAACAGCCGTGTGTGTTCTGGTAATTGCTTGGTGATTGCATTTCTGCCACATCCTGAGCACTGAGCTCTGTCTGTCTGTCTGTCTGTCTGTCTGTCTGTCTGTCTGTCTGTCTTCAGCTCTGGGGAAATGCCTTTTGCTCCCCTGCATCCTCACACCTGCTGCTGGGGATGCAAGTGGAGCTTCCTCTGTGAGGGTACATGGGCAGCCAGGCCCCTCTGGCTCTCAGACATTGTATTCTGAAACAGCTGAAGAGCCAAATCTAGGACAGGAAAGAAGTTGTTTTAGACCAGGAGTCTAATCTGTAAAAATCGGAATGTAGAACCAGGCTGATTCTGAACAGTAGAGTAAATAATTTGTCATAATATTAAGATGTATTTTAATTCCACGTTTTTAATTGTAGTGCAAATCCAAGCTCCTTGGCATGTTTTGCTGGGGCAAAACAAAAATTATGAGCAGTGAAAACCAGGAGATGAAAATTTGGGTGTATTTGCAGACACAGAGACTCAGTTTCTGTCATTCAGTGGATCAGTTCACTCTAATCATCTAGGCCAGCTGCTCTACATTAAGCTACCCTAATCAGGGTAATGTCTATTAAAAATACTATAAGATATATTGTAGTAGATTTAGCTGTAACTATAAAAGAGAATGAACATTAAATGAGGTCTTTGAATGAAATTAAACCCACACTTGCCCCAGTTTTTTTTTCACTAAAAGAGCAAAATGTTCTTAAAATGCATGCATCTAATTGATACCTGTACATTTCTAAAATTTCTAGTTTAGACTTGTTCCAGTGTATAACATGGCCTTTTCTTTGGCTAAACAAATGCTTGTGTCTCTAAAACTAATGACAGGCTGTACTGGAAATTTAAAGCTAATGCATTTATGATAGAAAATAAAATTAAAATTAGCTTTATGAGCAGAATTTAAGCATTAGGTGAAGCATCAGCCTCTGTCCTGTGTACCCATCTTTGGCTTTTTATCAGGTAAATGTTATTTTCCGTTTTCCCTGAGCTAATACTTGCCTTCTGTTGTCCTGTCCTTTTTTGGCTGAGGTTACAGACTGTGCCTGTGGTTGCCATTCTTGCTCTGAAAAGCACCCGCATGTACGACAGTGGTGACTGCAGCAGTGCAAACATGGGCCTTCTGTTGTTGCATTTGTGGCTGGGATGGCAGGACTTCCCTTTTGGGGATGAAAAGAGCACATTTCAGTCTGTGAGAGTGAGCTCGGCTGAGGGGTTGGTGTGGGAAGGGGGAGGGGCTGTGCATCACCACCTCACCCTCAGCACGGCACAGGTTCTCTTTGTGCCAGGGACAGACTGGGAGCTGTGCTTCTCCTTAGCCAGTGCACTGGAAGGAAAAGGAAATGCTGAGCTTTTCCTGTGCTAACTTCAAATAGAACTCTCTGTAGTATGATCAAATCTTCTCGGTTGGCTTGGGCTGCTGGAAAAGAATCTGTTGGTGTGACTTTTATATAGGGAAAATTCAATCGCATTTTTGCTTTGTAAATTCTTTGGAGTTTTTGAAATGAAAAACATCTTAGCAAAATGTAGTTAATTTGAGTGTACAATTCCACAAAAGATGTATTTTTTGAAAATAGATGTTTTAGTTTCCAATAGTTCAGAGCTTTCTTGTGAAAAAAATCTTCAGCTCTGCTTCCATTTGGACAGGTGGTAGTGTTCCTGCTGCCTTCAGTGGACGCAGCATTGTCTTCTATGGTTTTCTGTCAAATTTGCGAAATATTTTTTGTATGTTCTGTATGTTTTCATCCATCTCTCCCCATAGCCAATTTCGGGTGTTTTAATTTAATGGCTAAAGAAATTGTAAAACTTTTGCCTGACTCAGAGGACATGCCTTTTATGTTTTTGTTTCTTTTTCTTGGTTTTTTTTTTTTTCCCAAAAAAACCATCAGAACACCAAAACAGAAAATACCTAGGTGTTTAATTTACAGTTATGCAGTGAAAAAAACTTTCATAGTGACATCATCAAACCCTTATCAAAAATAAAGGGGCCTTTGCTTTTTTTGGACACTGAGAGTGGAACTCATGCTTGCTTAAATTTCTCTTTCTGCAGTGCAGTGATCTCCACCCAGCCCAGCTGACGAGGTTCCCATCCCAGCACTGGGGGACGAGTCAGTGCAGTCAGTGGAGGCCACAACCTGACCAGCTGTAAAGCCCAAGTTTAGGCCGAGTTTAGAATCACAGAATCTCGAGTGGGACCTGACGCCAGTGTCTGTGTTGGTTCTCTCTCCACTGGCACAGAATGAGTTCAGTGTAGCTCACTCAGGTGTGTGTGGGGCTGACAGTCTGTGGCTATGAGAGATTTTTGTACCTGGCTGCTGCTGCATTCCCAGGAGAAAGGGCTTTTTACTTTCCCAGAGAAAGACTTCGCTTTCCCATGAGAATCCTAGAGATAACTTCTCTTTCCCAAAGAAAATCTGTAAACAGACTGTCCAAACAACTTGGGAAAAACACAGGTGGTGTTTTGCACAAATACTGTTTTGCACAGAGGTAGTTTTTGTTACCATGTTTTTCACTAGTTCTGTTCTCAAAATATCTGTCACTTTGTTTAACTCTCTTGACCAAGTATTAGATGAGAAGTGTCTTTGACATAGCCAGTCACCTTTTGGTTAGTGAAAGGTTCTATAGAAAGCAGATGTAACTTAATAAAGAAAGCTTTCTTTTTCTTTTGCCTTCTGATACTGGAGTCGTGTGTCATTGCAGAGCAGCGACAGGTGTGGGTATCAGCAGTGGAGATCCCAAAAGTCGGGTGGTTTGAGGTGAGTGAGAAGGATGATTTTGCTGCATTCAACACGTGACTTTCCTCATTGTTGTGCTGCCAAGTGCTGACAAATGAATGGACCCAGATATTAAAAACAGAGACTTGAAATTTAAAATAGCAAACATTTGATACACTAGGGCCTTTCAGATATTGACTAATGGTAACTAGAAAATAGATCAGTACTTTCATTAGATTTGTACTGTTAAAGATCAGTGAGCTTTATCAAAATACAAGAGGCTGGAACAGAATTCAGAGGATAACTAATCTTTAAGATCAGAAGCATAAATTCCTACACATTCCTTCCTCCTCTCCTCCAGCTGCCAAACATGTCTTGTCAACATAATGCAAACAGGAAATCCTGAGGTCTCATAAACTAGCTGGGGAGTAGGTGTGAGTTGTTTGAGAGTATCCTAAGCAATATAGGTTGTTTTAGAAAGCTGAATTTGCACATAACTGAATGTGATGCTAGATGTCCAGCCAGCATATATTCCCTTTCTGTTTTACATTCAGTGCAGCTAAGCTGTTCAGAGGGAATTGATATTTCCAAGATCTATGACTGTATCAGTGAGCTAGGCCCATTTGGGTGTAAATCCCAAACACTATACAAATAATTTTAAAGTAAAAAGAAAACAAATTCGAGTTTCATGGTAGCTAAGTGTGGAATTGGGAAGGCTTGGGGTTTTCTCCTTCATCCAAATGGGAATGACTCTGCGGAGAAAAGTGAATACCAGGTTAGAAACAGAACAAACAAAAGAAATAAATAACCACAATGCAGCACTATAAGATTGGTGTCTTAAAGGCTGAGAAAATTAAAGGGAATCTGGCTATAATAAAGGTGCTGTATCATAGTGAAGTCTAATGCAATTCTAATGTTTAGTCCATTTTGTAGGAACGATGAAAAAGACCCTAAAAAGGATTTTTTAAAAAAAAACCCTATTCCATGTGATATTGCCAGTAAACTATACAAATATTTCTCATTCTTAATAATTACTTACTTTAAACAAATCTACTTGACATGCACACCAGTAAATTCCCACTAGCCTTATATCAGTACTGAATTGGTCCTGTACTTCATGTCAATTTGATAGCACTTACTTTTGTATTTTCGTAGCTACGGCTTCTGAAGTAATTGATTCTAGGTGTCTGGGAATCTCTTTCCTGTGCTGAAGCCAGTCAAAATCTTGTCCACAGATATTTCTCTCTATGTAGCAAATCATTGTGTTCCTGTAATGCTGGTAAACAGTATTTCATATGCATGTATCATGTAAAGAGTTCAGAAGCAAAATATGAATAGCACTGAGACTGTGCCTTTCCCATTAGAGGAGTTACTACATAACAGGATCATCCTGCTGAGTTATTAACAAGGCTTGGCTGGTTGTAAACGTTTGATAACTGCAAAGTACACTTTGCAAACTGGGTGATACTGACAGTGTTTTAGCCTGGAGTATTTATCATGGCTAAATGCAGTAAAAGTTGGCTTATTACCTCTGTGATTGGAGTCCTGTGTGGCAAAGCCACTCTGTCTGTGGAATGGTGGAGCTGGAGAGCCATACAGGTGGAATGGCACCCCTGTTGTCAGGCCTGTAAAGCAGCTCTGGCTGTTTCTTCTACAGTCTTGAGGTGACAGCAGGTTATACAGCCTGCATACTTAGCCTCTTCACTGGAAAATGGAGACATGGCAAGCTTTGGCTCCACGTCTGGATCCCCATGGCCTCCGGTGACTTGCAGACATTCCCTAAGCCACTAAGTGGCTTATGACTTGCAGACATTCCCTAAGCTCAAGCTGCAAACCCCAGTTTTGGTCCTGTCGTAATGGATGTGTATTTTCTTTGTGCCAGGTGATCTGTAGCAGGAGTGGAGGTGTCATTGTACTAAGTATTCCACCTGATGAAATGTTTTCAGTTAGGGAAGGGATTTACAGTACAGTTATTAGGGACTTTTTACCACTTTCTTGTAGATGTAGCTTGAATCTCAAGTTATTAGTGACCAAAAATTGCCTGCTGTGTAAATGTTCAACATTGGCCCATGTGCAGCAATGATCATAGTTCGGAGTTCATAAAACATTGATTCACAATCTATCCAAATTGGCTGTTGTGATAGGTAAAAGATGTGCACAAGTGGCTGCTGTCTCAGCCTGGGCTGTTTTTTTCTGGCTCTTCCATCCTTCATCTTTTGACTTGATACGATTTTATACTTAATGCGTCCTGCGTTAACTTCTCATCAGTCACTCTAAGGTACAAAGTGCCTCACTATTCCCCGTCAGACAGCTGTTGTATTGATGGTATACTGTTGATTTCTAAACCCTCTGAGTGGAGAGTTTAAAAGCTCCATTGTTCTCTTTTCCCCAAGAGAATACTGGGAGAATACTCTGCCCACTGCTCTCCAAGCACACACAGTTTGTTACCTGTGACTGCTGTGGCAGTCCTGCCTGTTGTGCAGGATGGAGGCAGCCTCTGGGGACAGGCCTGTGGGGAATTGCCATCGTGGCTGATAAACCTCCTCTGTGCCACTCCATGTGGGGAGAGCTCGCAAGGACAGAGACAGTTTGTCCTTGGCTGTGCTCTGAGAAGCACGGGCACCCTTTGTCCTTTTGGACAGGCAGACCTCAGCATACAGGTGCATTTTCACAGTGGATATCCAGCAGTGCTCTGTAGATCCACCAGAACAGCAGTACCTGAAAATGTGAGGGATAAGGAAAAGGGCTTCTGGGCTTGTGTTCTATATCCTTAAAAAATAGGAGGCAAACTTAAACTTCAAAACATGCAGTTGTGTTTGTTCTGCTGAAAAAGGGTCTATCAACTGCAGTCAGAAGGGCAGTGCTTACTTCTGTTTATTGGCATCTTTGTTCATTATCTTATCCCCAAAAGTAAGCACTGTGTGGACGTGTAAAATGAATTACTGTCATTCTGAGAGTTATTTCCTAATGTGAGAGAAGAAGAAATTATGAATGATAGCTTGCTGTGCTCTGACCTGCATTTTGACTGTAGTTTCATAGCTAAACAACTGTTCATCCAAAACACTCTTAACTGTCACTTTAGAGGACTTAAATAAGATTCATCCATCCCTAAATCCACGGAACAAAACAATAAAAGAAAGTGCTTTTCACTGCTGCTTGCTTAATGATGACCAAGACAGAGGGATGACACTGCCTGTAAGGTTATATGATGTACACTGAAACCACTTGCAGGGACTCCTTTATCTTGGAAGTGATTGATTTAAGCTTTTGCTGTAATATTTAATTTGTGTCTTTGTAATGTGCATTAGTAGTCTGGCCAACTCAGGTTCTTTGTATAGCCCCAACTCTGTAATATTTGCAGAATACATTTCTGGAATTTGTAGGAATTTATTCAGGCAAATACATCTAATTTCTGTGTCCTTCTTAGGGTGAGTGCTGCACAGAGTAAGCAGAATAAATGGATTCTAATTGTTCTAGTTTGCATGACCTGCAGATGATTTTGTTCTTCAACAACAAGTTCATTCTTATCACAGTTACCCTGCCTTTTTTTTTTCTTTGAAACTTTTTGTTGCTGCCAGGAAATACGTTAGGTTTGTAGTGATTGTTGTCCTAGATTGATTTTTGGCTGGAAAAACCCAGGGAAGTTGCCATTCGCATTCTTAACCTTGTCCTGGACTGGTGGCTAACTTTTCCATTAGTCAGCAAATCAGACTGGCAAAAGTAGGAGATGGACCCATCTGTTGTTTGAAGGGGGAAACATGTTTAAAAGGTGAAGACATGGCTTCGTAAACACAGAAGCAGGGAGACTGAAATGATTCAGCTGCTGGTAAATGGGGGCTGTCTTTCCAGTTTCTCATGCCTGCCTTGTCAGTGTAGGATTGTTAGCTGGATAATGGCAGATGTTTATGTATGTGATACTGCATTTCCTCACCACAGTAAGTTACAGTGCCAACTGGTGTCAGTGGATACTGAGTTTATGTTGTGAAATCCTGACTTGCACTGGGAGTCTTGGGAAACGCAGATTATTTTATCTAGTTTGTTGCACTGGCTGTACTGTTACTTACCCCGTGTAAGTGTTCAGTTGTGTTTTCGTGTGTGATCCCTTTGAGTGAAACTGCTTTTTTTAGTTTTATATTCTATCTCTGGCTTTGCTATTGGCCTGAAGGTGGCAGTGGCCACATAACGTCATCATTCTGTGCTTCAGTGTTCTCATGGGGAAATCAGGAAGGAGGACTTGGTTTCCTTGAACAATGCTTTGAGAAAAGCTTAGTGAAAGAGCTGACTCTTGCTGTAGCATTTTACAGTTCTGCAGTGGTTCCCACAGCCCTGTGGATGATAGGTGACATTAGACTGATCCTATTGACATAACAACCAATACACATAGTGATGGGTCAGTGTGTGTCCCTCAAGTCACAGAAGAACGTTTGGCTGTACATCTGATTCTTTTGCGGGAAGAGTAAAGAAAACAGTAAAGTAGTGGAGAGGTGGCTGAGCTCTGAGTGTCTCTCAGGAGTGTCTCTGCATTTTGTAAATCCTGAGCTGTGGGCTCTCTCTGATGGATTCACTGAGAAGTTCAGGGCACTGCTCATTCGGTCTGTAAAAAGGCAAGTGCTTAAAATTGTCTCAATTGTGTACTTAAAGGATCAGAAGACACAGTTGGAGAAGAGCTACTGTGGATCTCATGCTACTGAACACCTGTTTAGTGTCATTATGCTTAAGTTGAATATTTGCTTTGGAGAAGCAGGAGCAAGGCAGATAATAAGATTTATTAATTTCAGTGTTTACGGAGGTTTTAATGTGTGGGTTTTAACAGCAACATTAAAATTTTATGTTTGTCTCCCTGCCATATTTCTGAATTGGTGTGCTGTACATTTGAGCTTACCCTTTTGATTACAGACTCCATAGCTACAGAGGTCTGCTGTGATATGAGACTAAGCTGCTTTAAATTTCAGTTTGCATGGTTGATACAGCTGGGCAGTTATGTAGCAAGTGGTACCTGTGTGTTTTGTCATCTCTAAACAAACTTACCTTGTGTGATTTGTATCCGTTTCAGAGAGAGGTTTGTCTTTGAGTAATAACATACACTTACATCTTTAGTTGGTTTTCTTCTTGTAAAGAATGGCGTAGTCAAAATCAGAAAGTTCATAGAATTGTCTCTGAATCTCAAAGTACCCAGGATTTTTGCTTTTTGCCTTTTAAAATATTTTTCCTTTAAATTAATGTTACAAAATTGTATATAACAAATACACTGAAAAAGCCATTGATATCTTTAAAATGGAATTAGCAGTTGCTAATTGTAACACCTTTCTATGTGTGTATGTTTTTTTGTTAATTAAATGTTCAATTAGAACATAATTGAACAATGCTGATCAGAAATCAGCAGCAATACTCACGTTAGAAAATTTTTAAATTGGACACTGATTGACAATTTCAACAAACAAGCCATGATAAAAGGCTATGAGCAGAGGTTCAGTTACTCCTTTATGAGCAACTTCCATTGGCTTCCTTTAACAAAGAGTTAATGAACTGTGAACATTTGGCAGGTGATTAATATAGAACTGCTGCAATATGAGTGAGTCTCAGGAGCACTTATTTTGGAAAAAAATAAAAAAGGAAAAGAAAATGGAAGAGAACAGCCAATTTCAGCTTCAACATGCACAGTACACACATTTTCCACAATGACTGCAAAAATGAAGTGCCAAAGTGGACAGGTAGAGATGTAACATGAGAGTTTACCAGATTTTCAGAAACAGCAAAAGTAAAAACATCTGGGGTGGTAGTGCTTGATTTGGAGCAGAGAAATTAAAATAAACAAGAGAAAGAAACTAAAAAAGTCAGTCACAAGTGAACTCTTCAAGATGTGGAGAAGGTTTGAGGCCCAGAGCACCTTCATAGCACCTGTCAGAGAAGACTTTGAAATAGCCTCAGAAAGTTTAAATCTCTGAACAATAGTGTGAATGTGAATACAACATAGAAAAGTTAAATCACAGTGACTTTAAACTAAGACATGCATAAGGGCTTGTAGTAATTGCATATAAGGTGAGCTAGAAATGACTGAAATATTTTCAAGAGTTGTCACTGAATGCAAATTCATCTGTCTTCATTAGGAAAGCAGTTGGTAGGATTCTTGCTCCCACTTTTACAGTGGACATCTGAGGTCATCCTCATGAAGCACAGGCAAGGAAATCACATAAAAACTGACAGAATGAAAAGCAATAAATCTTCAAACCCCTGTAATATTGGTTCTACTAACGGTGATTGCCAGACTACAGCTAAGCTGTGCCTCTGTACTAGAGCACTGCTGCTGCTGTCTGCTCCTACAGCTGTCATGTAAAATTCTAGTGCCAGGTGATAAACAGCATCGAGGCAGTAGCGATGTTTATCTGCAGAGTTTTAGTGACAGTCTTGTTCGCTGGTAAACAAGGATGTGAGGCACAAAACAGGCAAGCTCAATCCGCTGCATTGTGCTTTATATGATTAGACAGTCTAACTTTTTCATGTGATGTGGCTTCAAATCCTGTTTGCTCTTTTGCCCTCAGTGACTCCTGTATTATCAAAATTGTTGAGACCAAATCTATTAATGCATTTATAGTTGTATCACACCTTATCTGCTGTCACAGGAAACGGCTGCTGTTGTTGTTATTATTATTGTTGGTATTATGATTGTCACATTTTGTTCCTGTGTTCAACAGTCTGGCCCAGTCAGTTTTGGCAGCCTGTCTGCTCATTCCAGTATTACCCAGTCAAGTCTTCAAGGATGTAAAAGAGCCTGCTAAATACAATTTGAATATATAAATGTTCTTTCCTTCCAGTTAATGTAAAGCCACTTGTAGTGTAGCCTGTGAAACCATTTAAGTGTATGGTTATGAATAAATACATGACTGTGATGTTGAAGTGTAAATATTTCGAAGTAAGCCTAGTACTTAGGGTACAGTCTTACTTATGTTATTACAACATACTTGGTATGTCAGTAACAAACTGATTTTTGAAGGTATTGTAAGTTGTAGATGTACTCTTTTCTTGTCTAGTCTTTGCTATTTTCAAGTAAGTATTATAATTCTTATAGACTAAATAGAGTAACTGATGAACATGTGGGAATCTCAGATAATAGACTAAAGATGAACATATGAGAATCTCAGAGCATTAACCACTGTGATAAAGGTTGATACCAGTCCTCCATTACTGTAATGAGTATGGTCTTCAGTGCTCTTACTTGTTTCCAACAGGGATCTAATCCTAGTGCATTGTGTGCAAGGAAATGAAAAAGGTTTCAGAGTTTATCATGCACCCAGGTGAACATTAGAGACACGGTGTCATGGCATGAGTAATGTGACAGCAGATCCTGTCTTACCAAAACAGTGCCAGCTCTTTGTTGCACTGACTGCAGCTCCGCTTTATCATCAGGCTTGGTAATAACTCTGCAGCAAAATTTGCTTGCCACAATAGCACAGAAGCTTCAGAAGGGATGTGGTCCTGCAGATCAAAGCAGGCTGGTAAGCACTTGTCTGTTCTGTGTTTGCCTGTGTCAGCTGCAAATTACTTCGTCTTACATCCGAATGACGTTTTATTTTTTTGTGATTGTGTCTGTGGCTTGACCTTGCTTTTATTTCCTGGCAGACACGTTTCCCTGGCCCTAGAAGTAATATTCCTTGATATCAACTGTTTCCCACCCAAGGTGAACTTGTAAGAGTCTGTCTCCATATATTGCATTTTTCATGTGAAGATAGCCCAGTTAATACCTGCTGACGAATAATGTACAGGGAATCGTGCATTAAAATTATTTCTTATTTTCCTTCGACCAATAGAGATGAACATAGGCTTCCCTGTTTTCTAACTGGCCAGCACACTTTGTTCGATTTCCCTTTAAAAAGAGAAATAGTGTTTTAATCTAATAGAAAATAATTTGCAAAAATACGTACTTTAAAAGAGACAGACATTTCATAATTTTTTCAGTAATATGACACTAAAGTCAGTGGGAGACTTTTTCTACTGGGGCTCTGAAACCTCTTTCTCCTTTATTTCAGGTAAATGGAGAGTGTATGTTTGATTTCTTCCTCACTCATCCCTTTTTGCTGTTGTAGCTTGTGTGCTTTAAATTTCCTGCCACGTGAATATTCTTTATGCTAATTTTCTTCTTAGCTTCTTTGTAAAAATTGTTTTCCTAGTCCCGTATCCATCTTTTGATGGATAAAAAGAGTGTATTATGCATATTTGAAAGGAACCATGGGACTTAAGTAAAGAGCCCATATGGTGGTCAGAAAGGTCCAGGTAAAAACGTCTCCAAATAGTCTGTGTCCCTGGTACTAAATTATCCGTCAGGAGTGGACAGCGTTTAGCTGGATTTGACCACATGCTGGGTGTTCACTCATGGGAGACAAATCAAGAAGATTGCTGCTTGCTGTAGACATTCCTGATTTTCTGGTGAAGGACATTCTTGCACTACAGAACAGTCACGTTAATTTTTTCCACCTATATGAAAAGAGGACAGCCAGAGGATCAGGCCCAGCCTGGGTTTATGAAAGGCAGGTCCTGCTTGAACAGCCTGAACTCCCTCTGTGCCTAGGTGGCCACCCTAGTGCATGAGGGGAAGGCTGTGGGTGTTGCCTGCCTGGAATTTGAGAGCGCCCTTGACAGGGATTCCCGGAGTGTCTCCGTGCTGGAGCGGCTGCTCAGGGCTTGGGCGGCTGCGCTGTTTGCCGGGCTGAGGCCTGGCTGATGGCCGGGCCCAGGGAGCGCTGTGCATGGAGCTGCGTCCCGCTGGGGCTGGCACAGTGCTGCTCCCCAGGGCTCCGTGTTCATTGTCTGCAGTGGTGATCTGGACAAGGCCATCGAGGCCACCCTCACGCCGTTGGCAGATGACACCAAGCTGGGTGGCAGCGTCGATCTTCTGGAGGTCAGGAAGGCTCCGCAGAGGGATCTGCAAAGGCTGGATCCGTGGGCCGAGGCCAAGGGTGTGAGGTTCAACCAGGCCAAATGTCAGGTCCTCTCCTCAGGTCACAACAACCCCCTGCAGCTCCAGGCTGGGCAGAGGGGCGGGAAGGCAGCAGGAAAGGCCCTGGGGATGCTGGTGACAGAGGCTGAACATGAGCCCAAGTGTGCCCAGGGGAGCAACAAGGCCAAAGGCACCTGGGCTGTCACTGTCCCTGAAGGTGTTTAAAAGATGTGCGTTTCTGTGGCACTTAAGGACATGGGTTAGTGGTGAGCTTGGTAGTGTTGATTGAATGTTTGGACTTGATAATCTTAAAGGTGTTTTCCATGCTAAACGTTACAGTGATTCCATATTTCTCCTGTGCCAGGCTCTAGATCTGCTTTATATTATCTGGGACTGCCAGCCGCGGTCTGAGCCCACTGATGTCCTCTCTCATGCACTGTGTGGCTTGGAGGATTCCTGGTATTGCACAGAGACCCTGAGAAGGATCCGTTTGCAATTCTGTGTGGCAGGAGGCAGAGCTGTGTGTTCAAATTGGACTTTAACTCTTCAGATGGTGGTTTATTAGTGTTTGAAGCTGGAGTTCTGACTGGGCTGTAACAATGTGACACAAACATATTCAGAAAGCTCATCCCAGTAAAATTATTTGCAATGCAAACGTGTTTGGATACTGAGTACTGTCTTTGCTCAGTATATGTTCTGTCTGGCAGCAAGCTTGCTGAGGAAAATGAGAAATGGCTGTAAACAGAGAAGGTCTTGGAAGTTCATCTCACGCCTCTCCGATCACTAGGGGTAGCTGTTCTTCGGCATTCCATTATTGAGAGCTGCCTTAATCTCTGGGAGGATGTGGCAAAGAATCATTAGCTGGCATGGCACAGATAACAGGCATCACTGTGCTTCTAGGGCCATGTCATGGGAGATATATATTAATGAGAGACTCAGTAATTGATGACAAGGTGTAGTTTTCAAAAGCGTTTGACTTGTCCAGTTTTTATTTAATGTGTAAAGAATAAAAGGGACAGAATCTAAACATAGTCTTGAACAGAATCTGCAAAATGTTTATAGATTTTGTATTGTTAAACTAAAGTGGGACTTGGTATTGTTTAGTACAGTGTTTTGTAGTCTGCAGATAGGAAACATATTTTACAAAATGCGCTGATCTTGATTTGTAATTGAATCAAGTTGTCTTCATTGAGCCTTAGGTGAATGAGACTCTCGTTAGTAAAATAAAGTAAGAAAGGTTTGAATATTGTTCTGGCATTTGTCCAGAAATGGAAGAGCTTTTAGAGTGTGTTAGAAATGTGGTGAATAGTCTCAAATCTTGTGAAGGTGAATTCTTCATGAGGTCACAGGTGGTACTTAGCATCCTTTGTAGGAACCACCACCATTTCAGTCTGAGTCTTCTGTGCTGGCTCCTGTCACTTTACAGTACACAGTGCTAAGGAGGGGAGTTAAATTAGAAGCATTTTTCTGTTTAGCAACATTTCCTATTAATTGAAATACAAATTCCAGGAGTGGTACCAGCGTTGTTTGTGCTCTAAATAGGTGCACGTTATGCACACATATACTTCAGGGTATTTTCTGGCTTATTAATAAATGTATTGAATCAGAAATTCGTCTCATTTAAGTATGGATTAAAAATTGGATCAGTCTTGTCTTACACTTTACCTGTTTCAACAGTGTATGTATCATTATGCAGCAAGGAGCATGACCCATGTTTTGTGGAAGCTGTGTTGTAGTGAGTGGGAGTCACAGGACACTAATTGTTAATGAGAGAGGACTAACTTTTGCTAACTATAGAGGATGCTCACTGCTGCTGTAATAGCAGAAACATTTTAAACAAAGGTTTTGTTTCTTGAACTTCAGTTTTTCTTCCCAGAGATTGGAGAAAAACTGCTTGATAAAGCCCTGCTTTGCAAGTCCATATTGCTCTCTAATAAGTCAACAAGTAAACCCATTGACAATTACAGATATTGTCTTCAGAGCTCCTTTCTGAGATGGCATTCTGTCATCTGGCTCATTCCTGCTCAGCTCTCCCTTTTCCATTACCAAACTTATTCCCAGGGAGGAAAGCTGTTCATTTTCTGCCGCAGGCTCAGTCAGTCAGTGCCTTCATTGTATGGCAGTGTCTCTTCACAGCAGGCTTGAAATGGACAAGGCACTTGCATTTTCAGTGATGATGTGGTTTTTAATTGTCATTAGTCCTTTATAAGTTCAGAAATGGCAGTGTTGTCTGAAACAACCTCCGGAATTGAAAGGTAGCAAGAACTGGCATTTCCTGTCATTCCATGTTGAATGTTCACTGATGCTGGAATTGAGTTGCTTGATTTTTGTTTCATCACTGATTTCCATCGTCTATCATTTAGAGCCTCTGAGTATGCTTTTCTTTGATATTTCAATTATATATGAAAATGAAAGCAAAGTGTTGTTTGTGCTGCTTAAAAGCTTGTTCTTATTTTCTTTTTTTTAGCTTTGTCAGCAAAGTTGTGTACAGTGTATTGAGGTTTACCAGCCCTTTCAACTAATGCATTGAACCTTTCAGTTTTGTTGTCTTGGTTTTATTTAGGTTCAGGTTACAGATAAAATTTGAGTGTATTTATCTTTCCAAATTATATTGGATGGCATTAGGTTGGGTTTGATCATTTGTTAGTGGATGAAATTTGTTAAAAGCATAGCACTTACTTGTATACTGCTCGTTTCCCAACCTTGTGATTGCTACCAAACTACTTTTAAAACTGTTCAGAATGCAAAATTAAAAGTGCAACATTTTCAGTAAATGCCATACTTAATATATAGTGTGATAAGTAGTTAAAGATATTTTATATAACATGGGATCTTTATCCTTTTATGGCATGAGGACTAAGTGTATATTATAGTGTATTTCCTTCAGCCTATTTGATCTCCCCCACGCACATAATTTCTGCTGGCACTCGGGTAGTGTTGGCTGCTTGCTGCAAGAACAGCCACAAAGTGAACAGAGCTAGAAGCATCTATTTTGAGCTTCTGCAGAGTATGTATGCATTCATGTGTTCTAAACAAAACCTTCACTTAAAGTTTTTGCAGGCACTACAGTAACCTTCTTCCCTCTCAAAATTTCTTGAAACATGGATAAGAATACCCAGAGGTTCCCAGTACACATTGCCCATACATTGTCAGGAACGTCTCAGAGCACTTCTGTTGTGCTGCTTATGGTGGATTTAATTGACATGTTTTAAAAGTTGGTTTGTCTCGGTCCTTATAGCCTCTACCAACCAGTATTGCTTAAAATTTGACTAATTTAAGAGAGACAATGCTTTTTTTTATACACGCTTGCAAGTGCCATGGGATTACCATGATGGTTTAATGATGCTTAAGAAAGCACATTGTATTGGACGTGGGTTTGGACTTGGCCAGTATGGGCTACATGAAGTCATCCTGTTTGACTGCATAATTTACAACACAAAATTCCTGTCTCCTTTTTCTCAGGGTGGTGTAAATCAGACATAGCACCTGTGCCCTGCAGCTCTGTCTGCTGTTCTCTTCTGATCACCTGGGGCACAAGTAGTTGTACTGAGAGATTTGATGGGATTCCCCCAAAGCCAGAGAATCTTTTAGTTGGCACCGGCTCTGCTAACACAGACTTAATGTCTTTAGGCAAGGAGGAGTACTGGGCAGGCATCATGGCATCTTCTGGCTTCAGTGGTGTGGTTCTCTCTAGCTTTGTTCAGCTGTTGGAGTTCCATTGGATGGTGTGTGAGGAGCCAGGTGTTTCTGAGCCTGGATTAGCAGAAAGACCATCTGGAAGCATTGAGGCTCTTCTCGGCCAAGTTGCCGTGCTCAGCAGGGCTGAATGATGCACCGAGATGGATGAGCTTCACCTTTGTGGCTGTCAGGCCTGAGTGTTTGCTTTGGTTTCTTCAGCGTGGGTTTAGGTTATGTCACTGTGTGCCTGCAGCGCCGCTTACATGTTAGTGCCCACCTGAGGTTTCCTGAGTGTAGCAAAAATGTGTGTTAGATTTAATTTGCTGTTGTTATGGATGAGTGTAGAAGTGTATCAGTAACATTAAAAAAATCATGAGCTGGAGTTTGATAGTCGTAAGCAAACTGCTTCTGCAAACTCATTTCATTTCCAAGTATCCTTCTCTTTCATGCCTTCAGAGTAGGAAACAACTCTTCCATAATTCATAATTTAATTTCTTTTTTGTAATTACAGAAGAAACCTTGGCTGGAATATTTGCTTTGCCTTTTCTGCTTAGCTTTCCCATTCTCATTCTTTTATGATTTTGATTTTGCTCTTATTAACATTCTTTGCAGACACAGTGTCACATCAGCTTTGTGCTTTAAGTAATATGGTTTACTGCAGCATCCATTTTCTCTTAGGCTATAAGCACAATCTGATATAAAGCCTTTTCATGTACAATTGCTCTAGAGTTTTTTGAATCCCATTTATGTGGTTTTGTTCAATGATTATTTTTACTTGGTTTTAATATATACTATTGTCATGTGATTGAAGAGATATTTTGTCTGCTTTGGAAGACATACTCTAATTAAAAATGAACATATGGCACCCTTGCATGTCCCTGAAAAATGGGCGTTTAAATGTATACTTTCCATGTGAAAACTTTAGTAAGTTAATAAAAGAGGATTCCAGCCTTTGTTTTTAGGCAATGCTTGTGGCAGTCTGGAAGCAGGGCACCCTGAAGTCTATTACATACAGCAAGTGCATTTGAAAGTGTATTTATTTACATACAAAAGATGATGCCAGATTGAAGTTACACTTTCAGCACTGGGCCTTTTCTTGTGTTTTATGCTTTTGTCAATGATTGATATTTGAAGTGATTTCACTCTTTTCTCCCCCACAAACAGACATACAATTCTCCTTGTGATTTTAGAATAGGGAGGTCAGGATATCTTTTGGTGGAACAGGAGTGGAGGGGAGGGATTACAGAAGAAGGATTCCATTCTGCTGTACTGTTCCTACAATAATAGCAAGTATTTTATTCATGGAAATTGGAAGTAAAATAAATATATTTAGTAAGTATCACATTATCTTCATTCTCAGAATCATGCTCCCAGTTTTACTATATGCTTAAGTCTTTTTTCCTGGAATTTGCTAACAGTTTTTATATACCAAATTAATATAAAATTGGCTTTTCTTTGATTTGGTCTGCTTAAACGTGGCTCTCAAATATGGTAAATTGAGAGGTTTGTGCACTTGCTGTTTTGAGCCTCTCATCAGATCAGCTGCAGTTTTGGCAGCTCTTTCAGTCCAGAGTGTGTGTATAATGTAAGCCGAATACAGTCTGACATAAGCATCTGTATTTATTTTTGCATATGTATGTTTGAGGATTGCGATGTGTTTGAAGAATGTATCTGTGCGTGATGAAATGCACAGATGCACGTACAGCAGTAGCAGCAGCTCGTGGAGCAGCAGGAGCAGGGTGGAATTAGGAGGGCTCTTCCCAGCAGTTGTGCCCTGGCAGGACACAGAGCAGCACGGTGAAATCTGCTGGAACGTTCTCCCCAGGAGTGCTGCTGCAGCACAGTGAGCCGTTCTGTCCTGAGCTTCCCGGGGTGCTCACTGCAGGGAATGTGCCCCACGGCTCCTCAGAGGGCTCTGAGCATGGCCTGCTGAGCTGCTGGCAGGGGCTGTCCTGCCCCAGCCAGAGCCTGTTACAGAGTCCTCCCCGGCACCTGGGACTGCAGCTCTGCATGGCTGCTGGGTGCCACCTGCAGCTCCGCTGGCACTGCCATTAAATCCTGCGGCCCCTGGGAAGAACCTGGAGGTGGCGTAGCTTCTGGCAGGGTGGCACTTCATCAGTAATTACACAAGAAACTTCAAAACTATCTGCCAGCTAATAAATGAAAGTGGTAACTATCGCCGGCCAGGGGGCTATATACAGTCACGAATGGGACGAGATTGCTCGGAATGCGCCTTGAGCCATTTATTTTCCAGCATCAGTCTCATTACAAGGTCATGGCAATGGAAAGATGCCACCAGCTCACATCCCAGACAGCAGACAGGGAACTTAATGTTGCAGCCTATTTTATAAGTTTTCTGACCAATCGCACAAAGCAAAAGCATTTTGACAGTAGTTCCATCCAATCGCTATAAGCACACGTACCTTCAGTTAAAACAATGCTTGCTTATTTCAAATACAATACCTGTTTGTAAGCCTTAAAACACAATGCACAGAGCTCCATTATTAAGCTTAGAACTTCTCTATATCTGCTAGATATACTTTTCTGCAGCTTAGGAAGTTATTCTAGACAAGCATTACTACAGAACCATTGTTCTAATTGTCCATCCTCTTATACTTTTTATATAACTTTTCTGCTGACTTATTTTATGGCTACTGCTTAGCTCTAATCACAATTCTGCTGTCTCTGAGGCCTGCCTTTCACAGCTTTCCCAAAAACTCTCTAAATGTATGGAATCCCAGAGTAACTGGCTGCCCCGCTAGAACACAAGCACTTGCAGAGAGTGAAGGAGACTTCCTGGGCAGTGAACTGTTCTTGAAGCTGGCAGTGCGGGTGGGCTGTGCCTCCGAGCTGCCCTTTCTTACTCCTGTTCAGCACCCATGGAGTGCTGAGAGTTACTGCAGTGGTGGCAGCTGCTCTGACCTGACACCCTGGTGAGGAGCAGGGAGGGAGATCCCAGAGCAAGCACCGGTGGTTTTCCTAAGGAAACATTTCAGATCTTACACACTGGTGTACAGAATGTGCCCACTTCTAGGGTATGCAAACAGCAGATCTTTTAAGACCTTGATTACAGGTCCACACAACCTGAATATTTCTTTAATATAAGTAGATCTTATATGCATTTATATAGAAATGCAAATCATAAATGTTTGAATTTTCATGTATATTGCAACTAGAGAACTGTATTTATGCAGATCCTACTTAACCTTTTGCTTTTAATCTTTTGACTATATTTTTAACATTTCTTAAACTTCACATGAAATACAGTAGCACACATTTACAGCAAGAACAGGTTACTCATTACATTTCAGCTAAGTATTTATTTCATTGAAAGTTGAAGGATTTAGTATAAATCTTAAAGGAAAAAGGTCTTTGAGCTCTATAATATTTTTGCTTTACCCAACATAATTCCTAATAACCTTTCTACTGATTCAGTTCTTGTTATGTCTAGGAGTCTGTGTTTCTCCGTTCTTTTTTTTGCTGTATTCTTCCATGGAGCTGATGATAATTACATGAAAATTTAGATTCATTTATAATAAATTAATTCCTTGGCCAATTGGAGATGTGAATAGTTAAAAAAATTAAACATGAAACTTTGCATTTTCAATTTAGACAAAAATTCTCTACAACGTTTAAGGTAAAAGTCCTCAGAAAATGAACTTTCAGCATGAAGTATGATTGCTATATTGGAATGTCAGAAATATTGCATGCTGAGCTTGAATGTTTCCACAGGTATATTTGGGTCTTTTCTGTGTAAAAATAAATAGGGAAAAAGCCCAGGGAATTTCTGTGTAGGACTGCAGAGGAATATGCCCTGAATAGCAGACTCTCCTGATCTCCTGCAGGATTCTGCAGATCCCAGCCCTGCAGGAGACTGTAATTTTCAGCTGTCTTCCCTGCATGCCATCACATACAGCCTCCCTTATTCCATTTGGTAGCTGCTACTTTTAACAAATTGTGGCTTTTTACTCTCTTGTAGCACAGGAACCCAGGATCTTCAAGCTTGGACTGTGAGTCTAATCCAAGAGCCCAAGTAATGCACTGATTTCTCCCTCTCCAAATCCATCTGCTGAGTAAATGGCTCTGCAAGGGCCCCTTTCTGGCAGTGTAAAAGCATCATTCAAGTGCTCTTCTACCAATCTCTTTTGTGTGCATTCCCCCACAAGTACTAACAACATAAACTTTCTGAACTAGAGTAGATCTCTAGCTAACAAAAGTGAATTTTAAAATAACAGTTGAGTATTTGAAACGTTTAGTCATGAGTTTCTAGGAATACCACCTTGGAGCCGTTTCATTGTGCTGCTGTAAACAGGGGTGTGTTTTGTTCAGGAGTGACTGAATCCACCCACCGAGGTGATGGCATCAGCTGCCCTTTGCTGTGATGATCCCCTGAACCACCTGTGCTCCTCCCTCCTTACAGTCCTCTGTACAGACTGGACAAGGATCAAAGGAATTCACACAGTCTGGACTCACTGTACACACAGGATGCTGGATAGTGTTCAGCAGAAGTATTTGTAAATTTGAGAACTTCACTTAGACCTTCTCCTAAAAGCTGGACTTTCATTTACTGCACATGCTGAAGTGCCTCCCAGCCTCCTAGATTCACATATTGCATCACAGCATGGTGTTAAATTAAATTAATTACTCTGGATTAGAAAGGGATTAACTAATACAATTAATACATAATTAAATGGAATGACATTTTTTGGTCTGTTTTGGGTTTCAGCATTTAATGTCTATTTAGAAGTACAGTTTTGAACAGAGCCACATCCATAGCATGTTGTTATTTGAAATTACCAAGCTCTGCCTGGGTCAGAGCTGAAGTCTTGGATAAGTAGCTGTTTTCTAAGGTTTCTGTCTGTAGGCCAAGTTCTGTCATGGGTCCGCCCATATTTATCTCAAGCTGCTTCCTTGTGGTGAACTCCAGAGAAAGTTATATGAGGGTGAAAATCAGGGAAATCAGTCTTCATTACCCATCCAATGTGATACAAGAGTGTGCTCCGTTTTCTGTTGAAAGAAACATCACCCATGTTCTATGGGTGATCATGAACAGTATTGTAGAAATTTTCCCGGAGTAATGAGTGTGTCAACACAGCAAACTTCTTCATTTTCCTATTCTACCTTCCTTATCTCTCCATGGTACTCTTTGGTATAGTGGAAATACAAGGAGAAAGCCTGAGGGTACTGGATGGCATGGAGTGGCTGTGAGGACTTGGGAGACTTTTTTTTAGAACTATAATTTTTTAGTCACCCTATATATTTTTAAATATATGTTGTATGTATATGTATTTACAATGCTTTGAGCGCTGTTACACTCCTCTTAGGTCTACAGGAATCTATTTGTGTTGTGCATTAAAATACCACCTCAAAAGCCACAGTAAGCTTGTGTTTGATTCCTTGAAAAATGCAGGATGTGCCTTTGCTGTCCCACTTTGGAACCTGCACAAACTCAGTCTGTCCCTAGGTATGGCAGAATGTGAGTGGCTTGGTGCTGGACATTCTTCCCTATTTATGGCTGCTGTTTAAGACCATAACTTTCAGATTTAGAGTACAGCTAAGACTTTTAAACAATCTGAATGAGAAGGACTGTCTCAGCAACTCTACTATATATTATTTTGAATTTTCTTCTCCCTCCATCCACTTCCTCTTTCTCATAGAAGCATATAATCTCCAAGCAATTTATATGATAGTTCATCATAGGAAAGTCTTATGCTGCTGCTGTAGAATGAGATTTTCTCCAACTAATTTTCTATTTTCCTGCTGTAAAACTGCCAGAACACTTTGGTGAAAGGTAGATGGATATTCAATTAAAAACTTCCATACTAGAAACTTAGAAAATTGCTTCTTAGTAAAAGGCAGATTAACCTCAAGTATACTTCTTGCTGCCAGTCCAATAGTACTGCTCTATTTCTAGTTAGGTTTGCCTTTCCTTCCTGCATCATCTGTGAATGACAGTAATATCTGATTAAAAGAAATTTAATATTGTTTTTACTCCCTGCTGATTCCTCCGATAGGCCTGGAGTTGAAACACAAACCAAAATAAAGTACTACTGGCCTTTAAGGTTTCACTATCAAGTTTTAAGACTGTCATATTTCAAATATGAAGTGCCTGTGGCATTTGGTTTTCTGCATTAAAAGTAGTAAGTGATGGTTGTTAGTAAGTGAATGGTTGTATTTGCTCTGCAACACAGTGGTTATGACACATGCACTTCCTGGGACACTTCTCCCCAAATAAGTCCTAGAAAAGTATGGGTGTTTTTTCAGGATCCACCTTGGAGTTAGGCTGAACTTTTCTAATATTCCCAACGTGAAAAAAGTAGGAGAAAAACTGATATAAGGAGATAATTTGTCTTACATATCAGAAAGAAACAATAAAAACTTAGAATAGTGTAGGTTCCTCGTCTTCTCTTTTGACTGGATCCCAGTCACTTTCAAGAGAATTTATTATCCTAGGGATAAAGATTGTCACTCTATCGAGCAACACGAAACGCAGAGACAAACGCAGCTACACCCGAGAGAAGGCAAAGAAGAGAGAAACTTTATTTTGGTTTTCCCATTATATAGGGTTCTGGAAACGACCATCGATTGGAAGGTGAAGCTACCACCTCTCCAACCACACTGGTCAATGACAAAGTCCATCAAACCTTTCTCCTCCCAGGAGAAGGAATGAAAAACAAAAAGACAGTTAGAAAAGCATGTGCATGTTTACAAAAAACAGCGTGAGAAACTCCATCACAAGAATGAAAACATCAGAAGGCTGAAAAGTGAGAGTGACAAAAGATCCCAGCTCTGTCCTTTGAGACAGCCTGGCCATCCTCCACACCTTCAGCTGACTGAATGGATTAAAATGTGCAGTATTGTTATGTAGGGCTGTAGGTTGGAGACAGACACACGACACAACCAAACAGCCCAATCATCCTGAGCCAGCAGCCGTGAGTTACTGTGGCTGCCCTTTTCATGGGGCGTTGGAACCTCCTGGCTCAGACCGGGTGGGACCTCTCCCTGCCCAGTTCTCTGGCCAGTGGTGTATCAGCATCCAAGCTTGAACAGCCTTGGCTGAGGTCTCTGCTTCCTCCCTTCCAGAATGAGCCAGGCCAGCCAAACTGGATTTGTCATGGCCAGATTTGTCTTGTTCAGCTACAGACCAGCTGTACCATGACAATACAATATTATGCATATTCCAGCAACATAATTCTTTCTGAGATTTTAGGATTAATTGGGATCTACAAATTTCAGTTTAATTTCTAATAATTAAAGGGTTATGCATTCTAAATTCTGTGGTTTTTAGGCTGTTTGATGTGTGCTTGTCTAGAATGAAATTTAAAATTTGTTTTGCAGTATTACAAACGATATGTAACTGAATGCCAAAAAAGGGTTATGCTGAGAGGCTTTAAATTCTAGGCCGTTCCTGCCTATTGATTGGAAAAGGGTAATTGACACAGGAAGGAGAGCCCTTAGTACTCCAGTTGTAGCAGTGGAGGTTGAGGTAATTAATTTCTTATGAGGTACTTCACGTCTCACAGCATTAGATCCATAGGGAGTATTCCATAAGGGCTTGAAGAGGAGGAAAATGACAGTCTCATTGAAGCTGTTGAGGAAAAACCCCTGTCTATAATGAGAAACAGTTCCACATGAAAGAGTCCTTATTTGTTCACTTGCATATGATTTTCCATACCCTCTTTTTAGAAAATATGCTTACCTGTTTATCACAGAAACAGGTTTTCTTGAGCCAGGTGTCTTTAAAAAATCATACTGTGGTGGGTGTGTTAAGAGTAGGGAATCTGTGTCACTGAGTGAAGGTAGTGATTTTCTGCTTAAAGTACTTGTTGGTTATTCATTTGTGTTTCCCATATTAAAAAAGAAAGGTAATAAATGTACTTCTAAATTATATTCCTTTCCCAGGCTTTTGATGTACAGTAAAAATAGGCTTTGCAATGCTGTATGAAAAGCCCTGGAAGCTTTTACCTTTTCACAGGAAAAATGTCAGAAATGTCAGGTTCTGCTTTAACTGCCTTGTCAGAGGATTCCTTTAATAACTTCTGAAATGTTCATGGAAGAGGTTTCTCAGGCAGTGAGTGCTGTGCACATAATTGTTCATGCATCTAAATAGTTCCATGTTTCAATGAGGTGGCTTGTGCTCAAGGAGTTATTTCTATCCACTTCCAGGACGGGGAACTAGGAGGTCTTCAAAACATTGTGTCTGAAAGAGTGAGATTTACTTGAAAAGAAGAACTGTAAACAACCAGTTCATTTCCGAGTTCCAGCCTGACAGACTTGTCCACTGGGTTCTGCAGGTTTGGAGAAGGTCATTGTTTTGTTCTGGTGTATTTAACCAGACAGTAAGCAATCTTGGTTTTTACTTGACATTGCACTTTGAGGAACAAGCTGAAAATTTGAAGGGTAAAATAATATTTAAATTAATTCTGCCTTTAAGAGACAAATCCCAGGGCCTAGTGGTATCCAGACTGGTACAAAGGAATGCAAGGAGAGTTCTGTCCCACGCTTGGCATTTCTCACATAGCCAAACAGTCATCTTGGATATTTTTTCTCTCTGTGACCTTCAAGGTAACAAATCCTTTGTCCCCTCCTAGCTAAGAATGTAGGAAGTATTAGTATTAGTTTTATTAGTTATTATTAGTTTTATTTTATTAGTTTTATTAGTTTTATTTAGTTACTGATGGCTGAAGCACAGTGTTAACTAATTGTGGCAGCGATGAACCAGCTGGGATGAATGAAGACTGCAACAGGATTGAACTGGATCTTCCTTTATAAAGGCTTATGGGTTTCTTTGGGGCTTTTTTGGGACAGATGCTTGTAGATGTCTTTACTTAGTTGAGTTCCACAACAGGATTTGAAAGATCAGGGTTTCTATAAGCTGTGTATGAAAAAAAAAAACCCATCCTGTCACTGCACAAGAAGTTGAGGTGTGGAAATGTCCCAAGTAATGACAAAATTGTTTCATCATGCAAAATAAATTGTAAAATTGTTTTTTATACAATTTTCTTATAATCTTATGGTTTTGATTAGAATTCACAGTGACTTTATAAATCCAAAGAAGAACCATTTATAAATTCCATATGCAAAAAAAAATCATTATATGTTACATGCTAAATTGTAACAACAGACATAAAATGCTTGGTGTCTCTATAGAGGCTGTGACTTTGCTTTAATGTCCTACCTAAGTTGTGTGAGAGTTTGTTTTTTGGTTTTTTTGGGTTTTTGTGGGGTTTTTTGTTTGTTTGTTTGTTTTTTTTTATTAAGGTGCAGTGTACAGGACCCTCTAGCTGCTGAGTGTAGGATTATTTGCAGTCAACACATGGGCTGAAACAGTCACTTAATTAGAGCTCTCGAATGTGTTAAGTTATTGTAGTGTTGATTGATGTTTACCTTTTAGCTTGGCTTCTTTTTTTTAATATTTCCATAGAGAACTGACTTTGATAATTGTGCTAGTCTTTTTTTAACTAAAACTGTTCTTGGATGTCGCGGCGAGTGTTATTCAGAGTGCCACAGCCTTCCTGAAGAAGCATCTTGAAAAAGACACCTTGGGGGCACAGGCATGTCTGTGCTCATGCTGGGCAGCTTCAGCTTTCCCGGGATCCGGGCGATGCAAGGAGAGATGAGGGCCTCCTGTGGGGTTCCAAGGAGAGCCCTTATTGAACAACTTCTTCAAACAGATCAGTGATGAAGGGCAGCACGGGCAGGGGAAGCAGGGGTTTATGGAGGGATCTCGAGGGTGGGACGGAACACCAGGGCCGGTGGGATGAGGGCACGGGGGTGGAGTGAGTGGGAAGGGCCAGTGGGATACATGGAATCTGCATGTCCCGGCAGGGCGTGCTGCGGGAAGCTTTTTCTCTCACCCTAACAAAGGAGGCTGTTGCCTGAGGGGTTCTCCCTCCAGGGCAGTGTTGAAGATTCTTTCCTGCCAGCCTCCCCACTTGGATACACAGAACTGTATCAAAAGCTGTTTATCACAGAGTTATGGTACAGCTGCTGGAGACAACTGACAGAGAGCAGGTTTGGGCCAGATACAGGGAAGAAATTCTTCCCTGTGAGGGTGGGCAGGCCCTGGCACAGGGTGCCCAGAGAAGCTGTGGCTGCCCCAGGATCCCTGGAAGTGTCCAAGGCCAAGTTGGACTCTGGGGCTTGGAGCAACCTTGAATAGTGGGAGGTGTCCCTGCCCCATGGCAGGGGCTTGGAATGAGAAGGGCTTTAAACTCCCTTCCAACCCAAACCATTCTGTCATTGTGGGGTAAACAAAGAAAATCATGCTAGTATGGATTTTTTTTCTATTTATTCCTCCCAAGATTGTGCAGTGACTATTCGGGAACAGACACATCCTATGAAATAAAACATGTGCTTAATTTCTGGCCACAGACCTTTAAATATGGGAATATTGGCCTAAGTACTAGAAGAGACTAGATGATCACTTAAGTAGTTCTGACCATATCTTCCTTATAATCTACTGATCAGTGCAACTATCAGGTAAATATTCGTGGCCTTCATGAATATCAACAAAGTGAAATTAAAACCCTTCTCAGAGTCTCTATATAGTCCTTTGTTTGAGATCAACTCGACAAAGTTTGGAGCTTTTGGAACTGCTGCAGTCTTTGTTGCCGCTGGTAGCTGTTGGCATGTTCCCAGAGAGGCTTGGCTGGAGAATTGTTCCT
>VXAX01004959.1:361866-383507 GCA_013399835.1 Leptocoma aspasia
AAAAAAAAAACCCATCCTGTCACTGCACAAGAAGTTGAGGTGTGGAAATGTCCCAAGTAATGACAAAATTGTTTCATCATGCAAAATAAATTGTAAAATTGTTTTTTATACAATTTTCTTATAATCTTATGGTTTTGATTAGAATTCACAGTGACTTTATAAATCCAAAGAAGAACCATTTATAAATTCCATATGCAAAAAAAAATCATTATATGTTACATGCTAAATTGTAACAACAGACATAAAATGCTTGGTGTCTCTATAGAGGCTGTGACTTTGCTTTAATGTCCTACCTAAGTTGTGTGAGAGTTTGTTTTTTGTTTTTTTTGGGTTTTTGTGGGGTTTTTTGTTTGTTTGTTTGTTTTTTTTTATTAAGGTGCAGTGTACAGGACCCTCTAGCTGCTGAGTGTAGGATTATTTGCAGTCAACACATGGGCTGAAACAGTCACTTAATTAGAGCTCTCGAATGTGTTAAGTTATTGTAGTGTTGATTGATGTTTACCTTTTAGCTTGGCTTCTTTTTTTTAATATTTCCATAGAGAACTGACTTTGATAATTGTGCTAGTCTTTTTTTAACTAAAACTGTTCTTGGATGTCGCGGCGAGTGTTATTCAGAGTGCCACAGCCTTCCTGAAGAAGCATCTTGAAAAAGACACCTTGGGGGCACAGGCATGTCTGTGCTCATGCTGGGCAGCTTCAGCTTTCCCGGGATCCGGGCGATGCAAGGAGAGATGAGGGCCTCCTGTGGGGTTCCAAGGAGAGCCCTTATTGAACAACTTCTTCAAACAGATCAGTGATGAAGGGCAGCACGGGCAGGGGAAGCAGGGGTTTATGGAGGGATCTCGAGGGTGGGACGGAACACCAGGGCCGGTGGGATGAGGGCACGGGGGTGGAGTGAGTGGGAAGGGCCAGTGGGATACATGGAATCTGCTGCGGGAAGCTTTTTCTCTCACCCTAACAAAGGAGGCTGTTGCCTGAGGGGTTCTCCCTCCAGGGCAGTGTTGAAGATTCTTTCCTGCCAGCCTCCCCACTTGGATACACAGAACTGTATCAAAAGCTGTTTATCACAGAGTTATGGTACAGCTGCTGGAGACAACTGACAGAGAGCAGGTTTGGGCCAGATACAGGGAAGAAATTCTTCCCTGTGAGGGTGGGCAGGCCCTGGCACAGGGTGCCCAGAGAAGCTGTGGCTGCCCCAGGATCCCTGGAAGTGTCCAAGGCCAAGTTGGACTCTGGGGCTTGGAGCAACCTTGAATAGTGGGAGGTGTCCCTGCCCCATGGCAGGGGCTTGGAATGAGAAGGGCTTTAAACTCCCTTCCAACCCAAACCATTCTGTCATTGTGGGGTAAACAAAGAAAATCATGCTAGTATGGATTTTTTTTCTATTTATTCCTCCCAAGATTGTGCAGTGACTATTCGGGAACAGACACATCCTATGAAATAAAACATGTGCTTAATTTCTGGCCACAGACCTTTAAATATGGGAATATTGGCCTAAGTACTAGAAGAGACTAGATGATCACTTAAGTAGTTCTGACCATATCTTCCTTATAATCTACTGATCAGTGCAACTATCAGGTAAATATTCGTGGCCTTCATGAATATCAACAAAGTGAAATTAAAACCCTTCTCAGAGTCTCTATATAGTCCTTTGTTTGAGATCAACTCGACAAAGTTTGGAGCTTTTGGAACTGCTGCAGTCTTTGTTGCCGCTGGTAGCTGTTGGCATGTTCCCAGAGAGGCTTGGCTGGAGAATTGTTCCTGAGTCCTGCAGGGCTGTGCAGACGTTGTGGTTTGCACCTGTGTACCTTGGGCTGCAGAAAGGTCTGGGGTGCCTGGGGAGGTCACAATCCCCTGCTGCTATAAATGAACTCCAACAAAACCAGTGGTGATTAGGCCACGTGTTTCAACTGAGAATCTGCCTGCACCTGTGTCCTGGGTTAAATGGAAATCCAGCAGGAAAGATTTTCTGCTCATGTGGTATTTGAGACATTCAACTACTGTTGTTTGCCAGTGTGTGAAATAGATGGGCCTGTATTACTTGCAGTACCCAGCATTTATCTTCAGGCTATCCAGTGTTAATTAAAAATACCTGTTTTCACTCAGTGGAATATTAATAACACTGTGACTTAGTGCTTGTAAAATGTTTCAAATGTTAAAAATGCATTGAAATAGGAACTGGATATTGCTTTTAGGATTTTCACAAGGGAGCCATATAGCTGATATTGCATATATTTTATAGGAAAAAACAGTAGGTGAGTGCTGCCTGAAAGGCTCAACTGCCTGATTTTTAAAATCCAGACACAGAATAATGTGCATAATTTTCCTAGCCCATTTCCTAATTCAGTCACTCTGCACAAGAAGGAACTATTTCAGGATAGGCTTGTTTGTTTTGAAGTACAGCAGTCACCAGAAGGATTTAATTGCCAAGCAGACGCAGAGTATTTCAGCTGCAGACATGTGGGTTCCATCACTGGGGAGTGAGACAGCTGCACTCTGCTGAGTGTGGAGGTGTTCAGGTCACCTTTGGTTTCACTGTGCCAGCATTTCAATAGACACTTCTAAAACATTGCATCTGCTCTTTTTTGGTTATTCAAGTGCATAATCATCTGGAGTAGCTGTCGGACTGTTAGTGTCAGATCCAGGGTGGGGGTCTGCAGGGGAACACGCGCTCAGAGCAGTACTTCAGTCCCCGAGGGCCCGTGGACCTTGCCCGACAGAAGCAGGGCAAGGCAACTCGAGGCCACTGATGTTTGAGAGTGTTCCAATGGAGACTTTGTAGCCAGGTGTCCCGCTGACTGGAAAAGACTGCACGTGGTTTAGAAGTTAATAAGTCTTTGTAAGTAGGATTTATCAAACAGTAGTGTGGGGTTTTTGATGTTTAAGATTCTTTAGGGAAGAACGAGCGTCTGCAGTTACGAGGTTACGTGCAGTCTGGATTTATCCATATTCTACAGCCTGAAGCTGCATTTACAGTGCATTTGTAGTGTATTTTATTTCTTAGGGAAAACATGAGGTGAAGAATAGTCATTTATAGTTAGCTTTGCTTTCTAGACATTGGATATTATGTTAAAATTTTGAAAATAAAGTATTTTAACTTGTTCACTGTTCAATATTTTATGCCACTTGCTGCCTGAGGTTATTATTATATATTAGCTACTTCAAAGATTTAGGTTGGCCTAAAGACAGTTGTATCATTTGCCACCTTTGAAGTTACAAATTACCAAAGAATTTGAAAAATACCCCAATATTTTACAATTATTTTCTCTTTGTAGAAAAATAGGCTCTAAATACAAAGCTTTCAAAGGATATGCCAGTTATGTGGCAGTTCAGAAGGGATCATTTTGTTGTCAAGGTTGACAAGAGCTTGCAAAGCGTAATAGAGGAGTCATTATTTACTTTGGTTCCTGTGCAAGCCTTGGTACAAGAAATGATGGCATTGCTGTGGAACAAAAGTGAGTATCCACCTCCAGGGATTCCTTGAAGGTTTTAAGGTGAAGTGCAGACCTTTCTCCAAGACCTGGTTTTGATCATCTGTTCCCTGCAAAGACTATAGGCAGTTTCAGAGATAGAAGGTCATAGGAGATTTCCTAAATCTACCTGAAAATACAAGCTAAATTTTTAAAGTAGTTTTTCCTTTCAGTTGATAGAGAATGTGCTAATAATTTCAAGGCATTTATGATATTGCACATTCAGTTTTAATGTAAGAGTTCTTTTCTTACCACCTTTAGTCTTTGTTTTAATATTAAGCATATTGTCCTGTTCATAGGTTTCTTTAGTAAGGAAATAACTAATTGAAGTATGATACATAGATAATAAGCTTATACTCCTTGATGCCTACCAAGATATTACTACATTCATATTAATTTTAATGTTACTTATAAAATGACATGTTCATTCTAGAGACTTCCTGGTGTTTGGTAAATGCTGTGATCACTGCATATAGCTATTGCTTAGCATTTATGAGAGTCTGGTTCTCTGTACTGTAAATGTCATGTGTGCTGACTTTGTGTAAAGCACCACTATTTGTGGTTCTTTCCTTTAGACCAGGGCAGTCTGAGATAGTGAGCAATGATTGCTTACTTTAGGCAAACAAAGTTCATCAGGCATTTTGGATTTTCTTGTAGTTTCTGTACTAACAGGGAAAAAAAAAATTGAAACTAGCTAGTAGGCACAGAAGTATTATGGTAATATTGTAGGGAAAAAAGGCTGAGTGGTCTAGTGAAGTGTGAAGTACACTTTTCAAATGGGTAACGATGATAGAAGCACTTCGCTTATAGGTGGAAATAAAAAAATTAAAATTATTTAGAAAGTAAAACTGATTCTCTTCAGACCTCTCAAGTATCTCAAGAACTCAGTCTTCTAGATACTGAGGATGAATGTGCCGTGTAATGAAAAGATTGTCATTTCATGGACGGCGTTTGCATTGCAACATCTTGGACATTTTGAAACTCACCCATTGTTTTATAGAAGGAAAACAATGAACACGTCAGACAAAAGCATAACCAAACTGCATTGTGAGCACCTGAATTTATACATTGTTTCTAGAGAGAGAACATTCTTTTTCACATGAATGGGGTATTAATGGATTGCCATAAATATTACTCTTGTTGTATTGTTACTACTATTATTAATCATCATCATCACCATCATCATCATCACCGTCGTCACTATAATCATAATTCTGTTCGTGTTGTTGATTACACTGGGTGTATTGTAGCAATTCAGAATTGAAGAAGTGTTTATTTTATTCCTGTGTACTGCTTCTAAAGCATATGTTTTAATTCAGCAAATTATGCTTAACATCACAAATTCTGTGAATATTGTGGTACTGGCTCTTGAAACGTATGAAAAATTGGAAAAATCCTTCCGCATGTATGATTTACCAAAATCTCTGATGCACTGGGAACACAAAGGATGTGCTTGCTGAGGATCCCAGACAACCACTGATTGTCTTCTGTTCCTTGATTGCAGACTGACAAGGCAGAGAGAAGCAATGCCTTGAACGTTGCCATAGACAGTATGTGCAGGAAGACCAGAGACCTCCGCAGACAGGTGAGCACCTGGGCAAATGAAAGGTAGAAAAAAGTCTTGAGGGATTATTTTCCAATTTGCTATTTTCAGTTTATGCATTTTGAAAATATATGCAGTTTATGCATAATAAAAATGTATTGAAGACAATTGCACCATTCCACAGAATAATTACATACCAGTTTTCAAAACTCTGGAAGAAAACTCTGCCAAATGATACTGGCTGAATATATATCTGTATGTATGCATGTCTAAATATATTTGCTGTAGATATGTATCAGTAATGTAGTCTAGCCATCAAGATTTGTTTAATTTTCAGTAAGCTTGAATTATTACTGGTTGTTTGAACAGACACCTTGAAGGAACTACTGAGTCACAATTTGTGGGTCTTTACAGTTGTGAGAACTCTTACCACACAAGGGGGTCCTTGGAATGCCCAGTCCACAGTCTGCCCCCCTCATTTTACATCCCAGTGTCCTAAAACTAATGTGAGACATGGAGCAGAATCCACAACTTCAGTGAAGGGCAGAAGGTTAGCAGTAGACATCAGCTATGTTTATATCCTTTCTCTGTAATAAATATCTTTGAGAAAAGCTGCAGATTATGCTGGAAGTGTATAATGTGCCCTTTCAGAAAGAAAACCCCTAGAAAGTCAGTAGTTCTTTCAGCCAGGCTGCCCCAGCCAAGTGCATGAAAATTCACAGCTACAGAGAACATGAGCACACCTCTTTCATCCTGCCTCCAGCTTGGGCTGTTGATCAACTCCCTGGTGGAAGACTATCCCTCTCAACTTTGTGTTCAGTCTTGCAAGCCAGCCTTTGCTTCAAGATGAGGAATAAATTTCTTCCTGCTCCCATAATCAGCCAGGGGAAGCCTTGAAAAATGAGAAGAATATCATATAAATACAGTGTTTACAACTAAGTAGCTATCCAGTTTCTGCTTACATTCTGTCCAAAATGTGTTCAGTGCAGAGATCTGCATCACCAGCTCAGTGTGTTTAGGAACCCTTCCAATCATTTCCTTCCATGAGTTAATTAAACTCCAGCTTAAAACACTTTATTGACTCTGTTACAGTGGTTAAAAACTGTTAACTAATTCAATTTGTGTCTTTCTGTAAACCTTTGGAAAATGTTCAGGCTGAATGTAATCATGCCCAATTTATAGTCAATCTAGAACCAGTAATTTTCTCTTACCAGAACAGCTCTGTGCTTCTTGACTTTTTTTCCACTGGAAAGCATTTATGAGAAATATTTTATACATTTCCCCCAATTCTGTGTTCATGCATATGAATGCATAAGAGTTGTTTCAGGAAGAGTGCATACTGCATACCTAATTCCTGATCTGGGAGACATGAAATTGTGCATTTTGTGCCTCAGATACTGCAGCAGAGTCTTACTTGCTTTCACTTATAAACATTTGTTACCCTGTCTCCCAGCAATTTTACAAGAAACATGAAAATTGTTGTTTGCTCTACTCTTACAGCTTTTATAATACTTTATTTCTTAATGGTACTGTGTACCTTTCTGGTATTGCGTCAGGCACTCTCGGAAGATTCAGGGCTGTGGTGTGCAGTGTACTCCTCTTTCAGTCGTGACTGAGAACTGCCTCGGCAAAATTTGGATTAAAGACAAAACCTTTATAAAGCTGTATAGCAGAGGGCAGCAAAGGGACAGTGGAACCACTGGCAGCACCAAGGAATGCTGCAAGCTTCTTCTTGCTCATTCTCCCTTGCACTGTTCTCTGGTGCTGCTTCTTACACCCTTGATGCTACACCTGTTTCACCTGTGTGCCCTTTTGTGATTGGTCAGTGCACTTCAGCATTCCATGTCTCATCACTTTCAATACCAGTCACCTGTCTTACACAGCTGTAGCCTATTGGGAATGAGGCTGGGCCACAGCCCCACTCCCAGTTACCACAAGCTCTGTGCCTACAACAAAGCTGTATTTTTAAAATCTCTTCAGTAGTACCCAGTAAATCAAACCATCAGAGAGGTGCTGTTCCAGTCAGCAGTGTGGCTGTAGGTTATGCCATGGGCCCCTTTGGAACACCTTTGCACATCACAGCAAGGGGTGTGAAGGAAGGCTTGTGCCTGGCAAGACTGAAGGCAAAAGTAGCTGTCCCCAGAAGAGGATATTCTGGGAGCTATAAAAACTCTCTGGCTTTTCAAGGGAAGTTATTTGCATTCATTTCAGGAGTTTGGCCAGTATACTCCTGGGGATTTTAAGCTGTTCTGCTTTGTTTCGATTTTTACTTGTAGTGTGCTGGAGATGTGCATGTCATTTCTGTGTGTGCAGTTTTACGTGGATCACTGCTTCCCTGCCAAGGAGAGCTGTACGAATATTTAGGAAGGAATCGCCTATTCATTCCAATTTGTAATGGTGTGAAATTACCAGACTCAGTTCTTGCCTCCCAGTTCTTTCCCAGTGTAGCATGAATGGACTGCACAGATGTTTCTCCTGTGGTTGTTCTGCAGTTCTGGCTGGTTGGTTGTTGTAATAAATGGTTTTCCTGGTGATATTCTTACATTTTTATGTAACTCCTTCATCATGGGTAGCTGTTTCTGGACACGAAAGAGATGGTCTTCCTGGCTCCCCTTCAAAACAGGAAAGGGAGATCCCTCAGTAATAACTGCTCTGAGGTTTGTCCAGGACTTTTGCCAGGGTAGTCTAGTAAGGCAACTAGAGGCAAACAGTTTTCTGTGCTCATCAGTACTGATGTTGAATAGTGTTGCAAACAGCTGCTGGCATTTTTTTCTCTACCCTCCACTGTTTTTGACAACCTTATATCCCATGTTTTATAAACAACATGTTCCTGTGTTATTTTTTAATGGATTTTGATATCAAAACAAAAATTCTCCATGCTTCTGTAACAGTCTGTTTAAAGGGTAAGACTGCATCTTAAGAAGAAAACAATTTGTCAGACATCATCCTCTCCCTCCTTTCCCTCTTCTGATGGTGTCTCTTTCACTTAAAAATACGAGAAAAAGTTCAATTATAGCACAATAACTTCCCTAGCATTGCGTGCTAGCACTACTGGTGCTGTCCTTTGTTCACATGCCTCCCTTCTGGCTACTTAGCTTTTAGCATTTTGCCCTACAGGTGGCCAGTCAGGAACAGGCTTACTGAGTCATGGAAGAAATGCTTGTTAGAATTAGCATGAAAAGAAATAGATATTGCCTCAGATATTCCTTTTTTCTTTTGTCTTTTCCTTCTTTTTCTGTGTTGTATTTCTTTGTTCTTTAGTGCTACATCAGCCATCCTTTGCAACTCTTAGCTTCATGTATTCCTTTGCAGAGCTGCAACAGGAACATAATTTCAAACTTATTTGTGTTTGGCGAAGACACAGCATTATCTTTGTTTTTTTGAAGAAGGTGCAATTTGCTGCATAATTTCAGGATAAAGCATTTCTTGGAATGAAATAATAATGGTAATTTCTGTGTGAAAGGTTAATTAAGCCAAGAAAACCAGTGAAAAGCTATAGCAAAGACTTATGCAGTGAGAGATAAAATTAGGCTGCTGGTTTGAAATTGGGTATCTCAAGCTCACCAGAAATGTGACCGAGGTTATTGTAGAGACACTACGCTAAGGCTGTGAAAGTCCTGCAGTGTGAGCTGTGCAGAACTCCAGAATATTTCTGCTGGAGAAGATAAATCATCAGCCGTGGATATGATGGTTCCACAACTTTTTGTCGTTGTTTTTTGTAAATTGAAATCTTAATTTTTAAACTGTGACTCTTCAAGGTCACATTAATGTACCTAATTTTAAACAGGCAAGAATAGCTGTTTTCTTTAGTGGAGCCTTTACAACACAGAGGTCTTAGCAGGTAACTTGGCAGGACTGGAGGTTCGATGTATTTTATTTCTGGTGGTGAAACTTTCAAATATTTTTTTTTTAAATTCCAGCCTGAGTAAAGCTGAGAATGTAAGAAATCCAATTTTGTATTGGAATCCCACAGCCTCTGTCTTTGCAGAATGTGCAGTGTATCCAGACGGTATATCCTAATGTGATAGGCTACAGTAGGTTAGGAGACAAATCAACTATTACAAATATGAATTGTCTGTGTTTGTTTGGAAGGTTTGTCTGTCCCTCTGGTGAGTCAAGGAGAGCTGACTTTAGGTGGTGAGGCTATGCAAAAGCTAGTGGTGGAATTCATATCCAGATCCTGTCTGATAATCTGCAGATTTCTCCACTTTCTGCTGTGCATGGTCACTGCCCTACCTACAAACACAGCAGCATCAAAAAGACAACGTTTTTTTCTATTTTTCTCATGGTAGGGGTTTTTACTTCTAATGAGTTTTCACACGGATACATTGGAGCAAAATGCCAGGTGAAAACAGTACTTTGGCGACAGCGTGATGAGCTTAAAAACATTGAGTGTCCTTTCCTGTTCCAATCAGTATCTTTTCTATATATTGTAAAAATACTGCATTTGGTGTAGGAAATTCAGTGCATTTGATAATTAAGCTGCATTTCATGTATTGTTCCAGTTGGTATGTTTGTTGTAGTGCTGCATGATCTAAATGAACAACTGTCATGTGTAGGTAACATGCAAAATAGCTTCTTAAGTGAAGTAATGCCCCAGTGATTGGTTACAAGCTTCTGTGAAGCCTAATTTAAGACAGGGAATTTATAGCAGAATGTTATACCTCTTTAATAATTTAAGTTAGAAGTTCAAGAACAATTAATTTAAGCAGAGAAAATTGAACTCCAGCCTCATTTGTAGATCATCTTGCTCTATTAATACATTATCAGGGGGCACAATCAGTAATCTCATTGACATAATTACCATGAAGGCTGCCATTCTGCAAACCAGACCATGTTTCCCAGAAAGAAAACACTTGGGTAATTTTGCAATTATGAAATCATGGGATGTAGCTATTTGGTGAGTACAAACATGATTAAATTAATATTTTCTTTGTAAATTTAAACAGTCTTCTACCTTGGCATCTGAATTACAAGGGAGAATACCCAGAAGATATGAGGTCTGGACTAACTAATTTTTCACATGTGCAATCACTTAAGTAGCCTATTCATCAAGGAAGCGGAATATTTATTTGGCTCCCTTGGTTTCAAGAGAACCCAGTACATGTTGTAGTGTTTTAAGTATCTGTACAAACACTTAGAAACAGGCATATTTACCTAGGGCACATTAAAGTTGTCCTTAAATACAGTTTTCTGTGTAATACATAAACTGTAGCTGCCATAGGTTTCAGACCTGTGGTGCAAATAATGCATGAATACAGTGTGTATGTGTTTATGTTATAAGTAGGAATGGACAATAATTACAGCAGATTTTAATGAATACTCCACTTTAGCAGGTACTGATGTACTGCTTTCTTTTGCAGCTCCGGAAAGCCATTATAGATCACATCTCAGACTCCTTCTTAGACACCACTGTTCCACTGCTAGTTCTCATTGAAGCTGCTAAAAATGGAAGAGAGAAAGAAATAAAGGAATATGCTGCTATATTTCGAGAACATACCAGCAGGCTTGTGGAGGTATGTTTGATGGAATTGCACTTGTTCTGGAATATATGGTGTGACTTGCCACTGAACACTCCCTTTGCTGGCAGGTATAAAAAAAATGTTTTAAGGCTGGCATTTCAGGAAAGAATAAATAAGTGGCCTTGGGTAATAGTAAATGTACTCCATTTTCTTACAATGGTATGTAGTAAGACAGAGGGCTTTGTCCTTGTATAGCATTTCATTGCATAGAAATAAGATGGTGTGGAATTGTAATTTGAGAAGTCAGTGTAAGCCTTTCCACCAAGGTGTTCAGTGGGAACCTGACTAAATGTATGTTTCTTGGGAGTATTAGCTCTCAATGTTCAGGATCCTGCTGCCCAAAGCTCAGGTGACACTGTGTTAGTGCCAGTTGTTTGCCAGCTTTCTCACTTGGAACGTCTGTGACCTGTGCAGTGATCTGCTGAAGGGGAAATGGGGCTCTGACACAGCTTAGAGCCAGGAGGCTGCTGGCAGGATCACTGAATATCCCCAGTTGGAAAGGACCCACAAGAATCACCGAGCCCAGCTCCTGCCTGTATGCTAAATGAATCCCTGGCATACACTGGAGACTCAGTATTCATTTCTAAAGGATGTACTTCCTTGTTGCTTATAAATGATATTTCTTCAGCACCAAGAGATTTGCAAATACAACTTGGGGGAGATTTTAGTTTGTTGGACAATCAGTCCTGCAAATGTGACTAAATATACATGGACCTAAACTCATTTCAGCTGGAGCTTGGAACACTGCTGGAATGCTAAAGTCAGAAATTCACAGCGGTATTATTTAAGTGCCTGGAAGGAATACATTAATAATTTTTGTGGGTTTTTTTGGCTTTTGGCGCTTTTGTGCGCAGTACTGCAAAAATGGGAAAAAAAAAAATCAATGAATTCACTCTGCAGCTGAAAATTTACTTAGGAAAACTATTTGGCTCAGAATTAATAATTAATCTTGAGTGACCTAGAGATGATGAAAGAAAAATAGGTAAAGAGTTAAAGTAAAAGTAGGGTATTGCATTTACGTTCCTCTTCATGGTGATTACAGAATAAGAAAAGTTGTTATTCTTTGATTTACAAGAGTATCTGATTTTGACTATGCTGCAAAATCAAATGACAGCTGAAACACAAAGATGCAAGCTCTTCCAATTTTTAATACTAAAGCTAAACCATCCTGAAGTGACGTCATTTTTAGAAAGAACAGGTGATCACCGAAGAGCAAATAACTTGACTGAATTTCTGAGTCCATCTGAAATACCTAAATAATTATTAATTTTAGAAGACATAAGCCTAAAATCCAGTATTCGTTTCCTTTCATGGGTTTGAATTTGTGTTCCAAATGCAAGGACTAGCTGGCCGTGAGTGTGGGTGTGTGATCAGAGAGACTGATGGCTGCACAGATTCACTGCCTGAAAAATCCACAGACTGATCTTGCTGCATGTGTGAATACACAGTGTGTGTGTGTGTACATATTTATATTTATGCTGTGACTCAATGTGCTGCCTACAGTGAAGAAAACTTACTTCTAAAGAGAGACTGTACACAGTGCTACCTCTTATTGTTGAATTAGTTGTTCCAAATGTCACTTTACTGGGGATTATATCGTGGGCTGCTATTGAAAATTAACTTCAATTTTACTTTATCTTATCTTTTGGATATCTAGTAGAACTAAGTATCTTATTTAAAAATTGCTTACATTGGTTTAATGCCCTTACCAGTATCTCTAAGCAAGAGCTTGATTGATGGCTTTTTGATAAACTGTATTTATCAACTGCTAAACTGTCCAGCAAATTAATTAGGTGGTAGTTGTACTGCATCCATCAACTGTGAGCCTATCCGAAGTAAAACAGAATAAGAATGAAAAAAGCATTAACAGCTAAGCGAGTGACCACAAAGGGGCTTTGTGGAGATAAACAGATTTATCTCATTTTTAAGAAAAATTCAGTAATTTCTGACAGCATCATGTAAGGGAGAGAAATATGGCAACTGTTTTGGGGAATGTTTAATACCAATTAAATTTATGTAAATGTAATAGCTTTTAAATACATTAGAGCAGTTACTATAGCAGTTCCAACTGGAAGCATATTTGGGTTTTAGTGGCCTAAACCATGTTAAGCTGAGAATATATGTATTTTTAAATTGATATAGTGGAGCGCTGCACTCTTGCTTTAATATCTCGAGGAAAATAGCACAGATAGACTTGGATCTGACTAGTTGTGGTTTTCAGGAGTGTATATACTTAAACATACACATACTTCAGAACTGAGATGTGGCAGATATGCTTGGAGGTTGGTTTGTAGCTGAACACAGGGCCATGGATAATGCATGTGCTGTAGATGTCAGGTCTAGCTAATAGGCTACCCAAAGCAGGGAGCCAGAAGGGCAGGACAGATCAAAAGGAGATTAGTTGCATTTGGATCCTTGCTATTTCTATTATCCCTTTATTTATCACAGAAATTATATTTCTTGAATATGTGAAAATTCTAACGTGTAAACATCACTTGTCCCTTCTGGGACAGGTGCCCAGCCTTTAGCCAGGGAAGTGTTCCATAGCATGGTGTTGTCTGCTCTCTGTAAGATTTGGAGTTAGATGCCGGGTTAATTCAAGATCCAATCCAGTATAAAATTCCCATAGCTTAGGAGAAAGTTGCCAGGCATTATTGTATTTTCAAATGTTCTCAAATGAGAGGTATGATCTGCATGTTTGCAGAGGAGGCCTCACATTCTTTCCTTTGTTGTTTATTTCTTGCACTGATACAAGAACCAACAAACAAATTACCTTACAACTTGATGTTATGGAATACAATTCCCAAAAGCCAGTCATGTGTACCATTGCAGAAATGGGTTTCATCTCTGCTACTGAAAATAAATTTAAGTATTGAAATGCCAGATCATGGGTGGCATGTACCTGACTATGGAATACTAAGAGACAATAGGTGTAGTTAAAATATTTTAAAAGCTAAACAAGTAAGAAAAATGTTGCAAAAAAGGCACAGAACAGTAACTGTACCAGAGAAGGCTGGTGATGAGGGAGATGAGACATCAGGCTTTTGAAATACAGCTGTGAAAGCAGTTTTACTATCTAGGTGTGGTTGTGACTCCAGAGAGTTGGGTGGCTTGTGGGCACCAGATGATGGAGCAAAGGCCAGTGATGCAAGCAAGACTGTGCATACTGTTAAATACACAATATCTTGTTTAGCAGATTAAAAAAGGGTGGTTTTTTCTTTTGTCAGCTGCAAGTAGCCTTTGTGGGGAGCTGTTGCAAGCTCTGAGAGGTGAAAACCAGCTCAGATGCTGGCAATCCCTAGGTTTTGTCTAGGGGAGCAAAAGCTAAGGAAGAAACCTGTTTGCATTCTCAGTGTGCTTTGTTCTGACTGTACAGCACTCCAGGTGTGGGTCTGAGCCCAATGTAAACCTTTGACATCACGAGCATTCTGTGCTGAAGACTTTCACACCCTGACTACGTGTTGTGTAGAGAAGTGTCTGTGAAACCCTCACATGTGATCTTTTCTTTTTCTGTCTCTTCATTCTGGTATCATAAGATAAAATGAACACCAGTCCCTATTTTTCTTCTCCATGCCACTTACTCTTTAATTTTTTTTTATAATTTTCAAAGTATTTCTGGGCTTTTAAAAATTTCCTTATTTGGAAGCCACAAAAGGATCTGCTTGCTCCCTTCCCTGTACCTTTTCAGCACCTTGCAGCCCATGAGGTGGGAGGGCAGAACTGTGTGTGCTAATCAATAGTCAAGATATTTCATAGAATCACAGAAACTTCTGCTTATTTCCTCACAAAATTATTCACTTTTAATCTCTCTAGACTGAATTTCATCTGTGTTACTGTTTAGTCATCCAGTACCATTGCATCCTTTTGCAAATCTTCATTAGTTATTTTATTTACTGCTCCAAATAACTTGTTAAAGTATGTGTAAACAAAATTTATAAAAAGTTAATGCAGAAATTCCTGGCTCACACCTTTTTCCCAATTTCCTGCTGATTCGTTCCTGAGGCTGAAACAAGTGATGCTAATCTGTTTGAATCACCCAGGAATTTACTTGTTAGTCAGCCATCCTAATTCTTGGAGGAGTCTGGCATGCACATGCATGGATATCAAACACAGTATAATCAGCAGTCCAGATCTTTCATTCTTCCATTGTGTTCATGTATCAAAACAGGGGTGTCAATTCCTGCTTATTTTAACATTGCTCTTCTAAAAGATATTTATATAAGGAAGATTTATGACTATTTCCTTTTCATTTGAAAAAGGTAGCTTGTTGCAATTGAAGATATATGCTGTGAAATTACCTGTGTCATGAATGCTGAAGTTTAATTCTCTCCAAATTAAGGAAAAAGTGTTTTTAAAAAAATGTAGGTTTTCCTGAATCCAATCATGAGTTCATCTTCATTGAGTCTCCTCTTATAAGAAGCAGTGTCTCAGCTCTATCCTGTCAGGCAGTGTTCCAGCTGAACAGGCTTCAGAGCAGTTGTTGAGCTGGGCTGATGATGTTAAGTGTTGCACCAAAGTTGAATTTGATAATAGAAACTTGAAAGTGAAGGCAGAACAACATGGCAAAAGAGAGGAGGATATTGCGTTCTCAAAATAATCAGTGAGCAATAATTTGAATCAGCACAGTGGTATTGCCTGCTCTCATATATCCTTTGTTAATGTTGTTCTGTGGCTCAGCTATAAATATGCTGTTGTTGCCATATTGATTAAACCATCAGTGTTTAATTTTCCTGTCACAATATTTCACTTGATTGCAGAAATTTATGAAATAAGTTTCTGAATCTGGACCACAAAGAGCTGTGTATTTGTGTAGCCAGATCTCCAGTCACATAAGAATGGATTTTATTATTGCAGCCAGCAAGTCCAGTGATGATAGTAATAAAAAGATTTTGGTGTCACAGTATTACATTTAATATCCATGTGTTTCGTGGAGCGGTGGTTGGAGGCAGGGANGTTTATGGTGTGGGCCCCTGTTTCTGCTGTGGGCCCCTGTTGTACAGGGGCTGTGGACAAACCCCGTCATTGGGCTGTTCCCTGGCACTGCCCAGCTCCCGGAGCAGTGACATGTCTGTAGCTTAGGATGGAGTGTAATTGGGTGAGATTCCTGCCTTTCAACCCAGAGGCTGGTTTTATGGAGCCAGCTGCGTTTCTTATTTATAGCCAAATTAATTGTCCTGTACAAGCCAACTTGTACAGTATCATCTCACCTTTCTTTTTTATTAAAATTGCAACCTGCTCTCTGTCACCCATCTGCAAGGGCCCTTTGCAAGTGGGGTGACAGAAGCTGGCGTGGGTTTAATTTGGATGAGACCATGTATCACTGAAGCTGCAATATTCACATCCAGGAGCTGTTAGGCGAGAACTCAGACTAGTTCTAGCATGTCACAGGCTATTTGCTTANGAATCTGGACCACAAAGAGCTGTGTATTTGTGTAGCCAGATCTCCAGTCACATAAGAATGGATTTTATTATTGCAGCCAGCAAGTCCAGTGATGATAGTAATAAAAAGATTTTGGTGTCACAGTATTACATTTAATATCCATGTGTTTCGTGGAGCGGTGGTTGGAGGCAGGGACAGCTCACAGCCCAGCGTCCGAGCAGCAAAAGAGCGAGTTTATGGTGTGGGCCCCCGTTCATGGTGTGGGCCCCCGTTCATGGTGTGGGCCCCCGTTCATGGTGTGGGCCCCCGTTTATGGTGTGGGCCCCCGTTCATGGTGTGGGCCCCCGTTCATGGTGTGGGCCCCCGTTTATGGTGTGGGCCCCTGTTTCTGCTGTGGGCCCCTGTTGTACAGGGGCTGTGGACAAACCCCGTCATTGGGCTGTTCCCTGGCACTGCCCAGCTCCCGGAGCAGTGACATGTCTGTAGCTTAGGATGGAGTGTAATTGGGTGAGATTCCTGCCTTTCAACCCAGAGGCTGGTTTTATGGAGCCAGCTGCGTTTCTTATTTATAGCCAAATTAATTGTCCTGTACAAGCCAACTTGTACAGTATCATCTCACCTTTCTTTTTTATTAAAATTGCAACCTGCTCTCTGTCACCCATCTGCAAGGGCCCTTTGCAAGTGGGGTGACAGAAGCTGGCGTGGGTTTAATTTGGATGAGACCATGTATCACTGAAGCTGCAATATTCACATCCAGGAGCTGTTAGGCGAGAACTCAGACTAGTTCTAGCATGTCACAGGCTATTTGCTTAAGAAGTTACAAGTTACAACTTACCTCTAAAAACCACTTAACCTTTAGAACTGTTATAGGAAAAATCTAACTAGGACAAAAAAGAATCTGTAAACAGAAAAACAGTTTGTGAACAGGAAAAAATAATTTGTAACCAAATCAAGTCCTTACATGAACTGTCACTTTAAGAGTCCCGGGTTTCCATGATATAGGTGATCAGTTGTTCTGGTTACGCAGCTCTGGGATTTCTGTTGAGGAGTTACCAGGAGGATGCTGTCTGTGGTTCTGAGCAGGACATAGTGCAGGCCAGACACATCTGGTAGGTGTCCAACGTATCTCAGTGTCCATTAAAACGTATTCATATCTCTGTTCCTAAGCAATCAGATCTCATGGACCCCCCTCCCCCCCATGTATTGCTGAGGAGGTTTCTTACCATTACTTTGTGTTTGGGCAGCTGAACATTATAGGATTTTTGTACTGTTACATGGTTGATTGACAAATATGAGAGCATGATACTACCTAAGACTTAAAGGTGGGGGGTGTATATTCATCCCAACCTTTTTCCCCTTTTCTTTGTTTTAATAATTAAAATAGGAACAAACATGGATTTTGAACAGCATTAATAAGGTACTATTACCTAGGATTTGCTATTTTTGAGGAGTTTCTTTTCCACAATGAGGACTTGAAAGAACCTCTTCCAGACGAGGCTTTCTCATTTATCTCAAAGGAAAAAGGGTTGCTTTTGCAAAGTTTGCATGGAGTTATCTCGGTTTAATAGTATATTTTTCCTTCAGCAGCTAGGTTCATTGCTTGATTAGGGCTAAGAACTTGGTCAGGAAAGGTTTCCCCTAATTATATTTCAAAAACAAGTCTTTGTTAATATCCACAGCAAAATTCTTTAACATTAATAACTTATGAATAATTGAAGAAATACGAGCATTTTAATTTTGTCAGTTATTATGGTGACAGTGCAAATAATACACTTTTCTTCTTTTGGTTAGAAGTTAGAAACTTGTTATTGTCCTCAATAGGTGACTTTTAGTTTTTAAAATTATGACTGGTGACAAGTTTTTAATTAGAAAATTTTGCAACTGAAATTTGCTTATGACATTACTAAATGGTTTTGTGTTTGCTTTAATGGATCTAGAATGTTAGAACAAGCAAATTCTCTGAGTTTTCCAGGTCAATCTAGTTGGCATGCTGCTTGCATTGTGCATAGAATTAATAGAATTAATATTAATAAACTTTGTATTTTAAATTCTAGGATATATTTAATAAACAGTAGTCCATACTTGAAACAGAGATGTAATACCTTCTCAGTAACTGTAACATAATTAGTTAACAGAGACTTTTTAATTTTGGTTTCACCAAATGTAAACAATAATAACAAATATTGTACTATGAATTCTAGGACATATTTAGAAAACAGTTGTGCATTTTTGTAATCCTTGAGTGACACCTTTATTATAACTGCGATAGAATTGGTTAACATAGTTACATTATATGGGTCAGTTTCACTCTAAGCACATGTTATTAGTTTACCAGAGTCTGTAGAGTATGAGAACCTTTGTAGAGTTAAAGCAGTAGCAGGCAGGGCGGCTGTGAAGCTTTGTTCAGGTGTGTGGGGTAGGAACCTGCCACTGCCTTTGTTGGTATTGCTTCGGCTGATGCTGTTAAATTTTTTAGTTTGCCTCTTCACTGCCTACACGCAGGGAGCTGCTGGCTTCCCGCTGGGCTTGGTGAGAGGGTGGCCTGTTCTTAGCTGCCTAGTGATGGCTGTGCCATGTGGCCAGCACCATTTTTTTGGGCAGGCTTGTTTGCTGGTCTCTGATTCACTGCTGCCGAAGACAAAAGCAACTTCTGCTGTTGAGATAACAAGTATATAACAGTGAACAAAAAATAGGTAGCAAGAAGAACGAAATGTTACATCTACTTGAGGAGAAAAGCAGGCCCTGTGTAACTGGCAATTTCTTGTTTGGGGAAGCTGAGACATGTTCCCATGGTATAACACTCCCGCATGCTTTCTCCCTCTACTGTTTGCGCAGTGGACGCCCTGCAGGGGCTTTACTCATGCTCTGGGAAACTTACAAGTGATGTTTGGAGACGTAGAAAGTCTCGCAGAGGCTGCGGTGGTAGGATCGGGCAAGGCTGTTGGCAACAAAGCAGTTGCAGTGCTCTCATGGTGTTCTGCAGGGGGACAATGGCCTTGGCTTCCTCTGCTGGAATCCCTTGAGTCTAGGGAAGGCTGTAGTTTCGGCAGAGGTACTGCTGAGAGGATAGTAGCTCCACTTCCATGTTTGATGTTTGCAGGAGCTCTTGGCGATGTAATTCCTAGACCTGCCCATGGAAGCAGGGTTGAGGGTGGGGCCACACCTGCTAGAGGTGCGGATGTGTTCCACGGAGGTTGGCTTGGGGCCGGGGCCCCACCCCCTGGCGTAGGCTGGATCGGGGTGTAGGCACGTCCCCCGATGGAGGTGCGGCCAAGCTCCACGGAGTTGGGGGCATATCTTTGGGGCCGGGCCAACTGCCCTCAGGAGGAGGCGGTCCTGACATGCGTGTGGTCACGGGGGTGCTAACGTGGCAGTGCGGGGTGGTGCCGGAGTGGCCGTGGTGTGGTGTAGCCCCTCAGAGCGGTGCCAGAGTGGCCGTGGTGTGGTGTAGCCCCTCAGAGCGGTGCCAGAGTGGCTGTGGTGTGGTGTAGCCCTGCAGAGTGGTGCCAGAGTGGCTGTGGTGTTGTGTAGCCCCTCAGAGCGGTGCCGGAGTGGCTGTGGTGTNGGTGTAGCCGCACAGAGCGGGGCAGCGTGGTGTGCCCGCCCAGACGGGCGATATGGTAGCCCGGGGCAGCTGGAGAGCGACTCAGCTCAGCACAGCAGTCTGGAGTGGGCGTCGTGGCTGTGTTTGCATCTGCTCCTGGCTGAATCGCACGATTCAGCATGCCGCCCGCCTGGGCACCCTGGCGTGGGCAGCGTGTGGGGTTCCCCCATCTGCCAGAACCCTGCCACTCTCTGGGGTTGGGGCACTCACCGCCTGCGCACGCCAAGGTGTCGGCTCGGACTCGGCTGTCCCCGAGGGCCCCGTCGCCTCTGGGATGTTGCGTAATCTTCCACGTGGCGCCTGTCCAGCATCTCAGGGTGCGGTGTGGCCGCTTTTCCCGCCACCTAGTCCATGCCACGCATCTTGGTTTTTATCTGTATTATTAAATTCAATTTCAGTTTCCAAGGTCTTAGGATTTTTACTGCATTTTTGTCACTTTTGTAAGCTGCATCTATTATATATTTACCAGTCTGTGTCTATGTATGTATATTTAATGCATTCTCTTTGGTAGGTTCCAATCCCCGATTTTTAGTCCATATTATTAAATCTAGTAAATTCTTTTTTTCAAAATCTATGTCCCATTTTCTTAGAAAATAGGCCCACACCTGCACTGCTGGATGTTCTTCCATGGAGGCAGATCCTCCCATGTTCTCCAGTGGAGTGTTGTGTGAACATATTATAAGTTTCCCTGCATTCAGGCCTGCAGAAAAATTCTTCCCATGGGAAAGCATCTTTTACTGTCTTTTTACTCTGTAGAAGTTTCTATAAAAAAATCTCTAAGGTGTGTTTCAAGGACAAGGTTTTCTCTGCCCTGTCTCCTGATAATAGGAGATGAGAGTTTTTCTTCCTTTCAAGCTATGAGGTGAAAAGTTGTTATCTCTGATTGTGTAAGCTATTCTGGCATTCCTGGGATGGAGCTTGGAACAACAGCTTCGGTGCTCCGGACTAAACAAATAATAACCCAATTCTTTAAATTATAAAATCATATTAATAAATAATATTTAACCTTCTAATATTATTACCAAAAATCCTTTATTAATACACAAACCACAACAATANGGTAGGATCGGGCAAGGCTGTTGGCAACAAAGCAGTTGCAGTGCTCTCATGGTGTTCTGCAGGGGGACAATGGCCTTGGCTTCCTCTGCTGGAATCCCTTGAGTCTAGGGAAGGCTGTAGTTTCGGCAGAGGTACTGCTGAGAGGATAGTAGCTCCACTTCCATGTTTGATGTTTGCAGGAGCTCTTGGCGATGTAATTCCTAGACCTGCCCATGGAAGCAGGGTTGAGGGTGGGGCCACACCTGCTAGAGGTGCGGATGTGTTCCACGGAGGTTGGCTTGGGGCCGGGGCCCACCCCCCTGGCGTAGGCTGGATCGGGGTGTAGGCACGTCCCCCGATGGAGGTGCGGCCAAGCTCCACGGAGTTGGGGGCATATCTTTGGGGCCGGGCCAACTGCCCTCAGGAGGAGGCGGTCCTGACATGCGTGTGGTCACGGGGGTGCTAACGTGGCAGTGCGGGGTGGTGCCGGAGTGGCCGTGGTGTGGNCTGCATCTATTATATATTTACCAGTCTGTGTCTATGTATGTATATTTAATGCATTCTCTTTGGTAGGTTCCAATCCCCGATTTTTAGTCCATATTATTAAATCTAGTAAATTCTTTTTTTCAAAATCTATGTCCCATTTTCTTAGAAAATAGGCCCACACCTGCACTGCTGGATGTTCTTCCATGGAGGCAGATCCTCCCATGTTCTCCAGTGGAGTGTTGTGTGAACATATTATAAGTTTCCCTGCATTCAGGCCTGCAGAAAAATTCTTCCCATGGGAAAGCATCTTTTACTGTCTTTTTACTCTGTAGAAGTTTCTATAAAAAAATCTCTAAGGTGTGTTTCAAGGACAAGGTTTTCTCTGCCCTGTCTCCTGATAATAGGAGATGAGAGTTTTTCTTCCTTTCAAGCTATGAGGTGAAAAGTTGTTATCTCTGATTGTGTAAGCTATTCTGGCATTCCTGGGATGGAGCTTGGAACAACAGCTTCGGTGCTCCGGACTAAACAAATAATAACCCAATTCTTTAAATTATAAAATCATATTAATAAATAATATTTAACCTTCTAATATTATTAC